>VZRF01012836.1:207856-276463 GCA_013396875.1 Vireo altiloquus
TGCCTCTATTTTTTAATTTTCCTATTAAATTATATTTATTATTATTAAAATTATGACTTGTGATCTCTCACTGGTTTGTTTTCAAACAAGTACAACAAGCACCTCCCAAGGGGTTCACAGTGTCTTCAACTTCTCTCTCTAAACTGATAAATCAGCACTGCTCTTCCATGGCTACTCTGTGGTCTGGTTTTGGATTTTTAGCACCTTCATTTATTTTTCACCTTCATTTCTTTTTATAGTAAACCATGTATTTCTTCCAAGCTCATGGTCTCATGGTTATGAAGCTGAGTTATTTATTCATTATTTTCATTTAGGTAATTTCTTCAAATCAGTTAGAGTATTCTTTTACTTTTCTTTGTTGCAGAATTGGATAGTTTGCTCCTTCTGTAATCTGTAGTTATCAAACTGGATGACTGTGTATTTATTTCCTGTATTTAGACTTCACAGGACTTTATATTATCCAAGACTAAAACAACAACAAAGAAACCCTGCCCAAAACACAGAATATCAATTCATAAAGGAATTCAGGTTGGAAGGAACACCAAGAGGTCCTCTAACCCAATCTCAGATCAGCCAGCATCAGGCTTTGTGCAGTCAGGGAAACATTTCTGAACTAAGGACAATAAGCTACCATTAAAAAAAGGTCCAATATAACTAACAAGGAGCAGGATACACAGAAAATTATTCCCCAAGATGTAGTCACTGAATGGAGAAAACAGGATAAAAAATAAATGAGCATTCTTTTATTTTTAATAAATAAAAATTAAGAATGAAAACAGCAAATATGTTTTCATCAAAACATTTAAAGAGTATCTGTGTCGTGTAAAAATTTGCGGAATATTAAACAATGTGAACAATTATAAATCAGGACTACAAACAGGAGAGATTAAAGTAGCCTAATTGAGAAACAGATTTCTAAATAAGTAAGGCTAGTTTTTTCTTTAAAAAAATCTCTCGATTTGTAAACATTAATGGCATAAAATCAGGAGGCTGTGTTACAATTGAAGATTGAGTTGTTCTGTATGATCTCTTCAGAATATACAATAAATAACTCAATGAAGATTCAAATACAATTAAAAATGGGATAACTAAGGGATAAAGTTATTTGCAGTTAGATATGATATATATAATTAAATTTATAGTTAAAAGCAGGAGATTTATCTATACCTATGTGCTCTTGAAACAATATTATCTGACTTCGTTCTATTGCACGTATGAACACTCAGTCTCTGAATTAAAGTTACAAAGGAACAAGTCCTGAAGAACTGACAATTAACTGAAGACAGGCATGAATCAATCAAATAATGCAGTTATGGAGAAGCAACTGGAACACATTTAAATGAAGATGAACAAATGAACAAAACTGTTTAAAAACAAAGTCTAAAAAACCAAGAAGCAAAAAGCCTCAAAAAAAAATCCATCAGAATTTATTGAATTTGTTTAAAGACCAGAAGTGTAGGCTATGATTCTCCAGTGGGACAGAAACCTTTGGCACCTATTACATTCCAAAGGCAATTGTAAAAATTATTTCATAGAATTATTTTGAAAGTGCTAGCCACTGTCTCCTGTATTCCCAAGAACTCATCAAATTCAGAGCTGTATGCTGGAAACACAGAGGCATCCCAGGCAGGTGGGTCTGCAGTCAGCACAGATCAGAGCCCAACTCATGAGCTCAACGTGCAATGTCACAACAACAGAACCTTCCTTGTTGCAGGAAACAAAATGTGCTGATGAAACAGGGATCAGAAAATTAAATAATTGTTTGGAGGCCTGTGGATGGTAAAGTAGTTAAAAAAAACAGTAAAAGTGATACCTTGGCAGCCTTCAGCAAGATTTCCCTCTCTTGCTCATCTTTCCTTTGCTTTTCTAAACGCTCCAACTGTTCAAAGAACTTCAGCTGTGATCGGACATCTGTGGCTTGTTCGTACCATTCATCGTCCTGTAAAACAGGGACAGGCCTTTAGAAAAACAGAGCTTGCATTTATAGGTGTAACACATTAAAATCTTTCCATTGTACTAATAATAAAAAGAAAATTATTTTTTAGGAGAATGAAGCCAGTCTATGGTTAATAATGCAGGGAGAATCTGATAATTTAATTAATATCTAAGCACATTTTAAAAAGCAAGGATTGATTTGTCAGCACCAGACACATTAAAGAGTTAAAAAAATAAAACCAACAGACTTAATGATGGAAAACATCTAAAATGCTTGACTTTATTCCTGAATAATCCTAGGTATAGTTTATAACCAGGTTTATAACCTGTAATTCCTGCATTCGTACTAATCTTGAAATAGTAACAGACTTTCTCAAGATGCAGCATTATAAAGCATTAAAGCTAAACATTCAGTTGAAAATAAGCCTCTAACTACACCAAAACAGAAGCTTATGACAACTAAGAGCAAGTTTTCCTAGTACACAGAAACCAGGAGAGTTTATGGCATGAGCCACATGGAAAATAGTCAGAATGTCAGTCAGAAAAATAAGTTATCTACATTACTTCCCTCCCATTTATCTACTTAATGTTTTCTTTTCTGACCACAGTGCTATGAAATCAAAGACCATTAACCAAGAAAAACACAGAATACAATCACAATGCTACAATTCAATTAGATACAACACTATTTTTTTCCTAAGCATCTTTTAAGACATTATTTTAAATGCTTCTTTGGCTTAACATGGACTAAGCAAACTGTTTTCTTTTCAGACACCCATCCTAGAGAGAAAGAAGGAGGGATTTAACACTTCTGAAGCTGATAAAGAATACTGAAAAGAAACAAGGAGATTTTATTTTTAATCCAATACAGTACAATATATCCACCAATTGCAATAAAAATTGTAAGTGTAGGTAATAACCAGGAATAATGGTCTTTTTTTTTTTAATCCATTTTTCTATCACAATGGTGTTGATTATAGTTACAGATCCCAGAGATGATTATTTTTGCAAATATCACATAGAATTAGTCCAACTAGGACTAAGGTTTGGGAAATAGATGGACTAAGACACAGTCTAAAGCTGTTTGACTAGACTGCCACTCCAAGAACACAAAAAAGTGCACCACAAAATCAAGCAACAAACTAAACCAGAGCTATTTGATGTATATATATGGTAATGAAATCTGAACACTTAGTTTAGACAACATACAACTAGTTATTGCCATCTTACTTTGACACCAGTTTAACAACTGTAATAACTAACAAGCACCTTACTTCTACTGAAAAAGACATTTCAAATATATCAATAAAGATGTTTGATTCCTTCGAATTTCAAACTGGTTTGTAGATCCTTATTTAAATTTTCCCCTCATTTACAAAATCAAAATTGTTTCAATTTTCTTCAGGAATACAATCACTAAAAAAAGAATCAGATGTTCTTTAAATGTTCTTTTTGAAGAGAAAATAATGTTTAATAACAGTGAAGAATTTACATCTGAGTTCTTTAGTTGCTAAGGCATATATTGGTAGCTTTTGTAAAATATTAGTATTTCTCACATCCAGAAAAGTTACTATCGATTCCTAAGTACCAATGCAATTTTGATCCAATTCCTGGATATCCTGGACAAAAAAAGGAGCCACCAAGAATCAAGTTAAGTCACAGTCCACAAGCAGAAACAGCACATGCTCCATGCCAGACACTTTAGCACAGAAAGACAGAAACAATTCTCCACACAAATCCCGTCAGAGAGGAGGAAGATGAGCTGGCAGGCAGATCTGCCATCCCACCACACTCTGTTTGCTGAGCAGGCAGAGCTGCAGCCAAGGGGAGCTCTGCAGCACGGAGCAGAGCATTGCTGAGCTGAGCACGGCCAGCCCTGCGGAACACAAACCCCTCTGTGGGCACACTTACTTTGTACGACTCCATTCGGTGCTGGGTTATCACTGTCACTTTTTCTATCACCGTTCTTAATCTGTTCTGTGTTGCATGGGAAATAAAAGTAACGACCTCAGCTGGCACATCAGTAATTCCTAGTTTTTTAGCTAAAGCAAAAAAAACAAAACAAAACAGAATTAGCTTACCCCCCATAGAAAAAAAAAACCCAAAACACAAACAAAGCTCTAAAGGACTGTATGTCATAACTTCCTTTTCCTGAATAGAAAAATCCATGACAGTGTATTTACTTGGCTTTGGTGACACATTCATGACCCCTTGAAAAGTTTGAAAGAGAAATCAGAGAATTTCTTTAACACTTGAAAGCATTTAACAACTTTGCTGAAGCTTAATCTAGCATATTAAACCAAGGCATATCAGAGTATGAGACAATCTGATTTCTCAGTTGATCTACACAAGAAAAAACAGTTCCTTTATTTTCAGAAGCATTAGTGCAGACGAATTTCAGTCCTGAGGAGGTGGGGCTGCAGCCCAAAGCATTCTGTTGCATCCTTTAGCCTACACCATCAGCATAGTACTGATAACAGAAATTCTTTAGGGGAAAAAAAACCTATTAATTGAAGGCAAAGAAATAAGGTCATATTAAAAAGAGTTATTTAGAAACATCAATTGTCCCCCCAATACCGGCTCATAGTTACTTGGACAGTTGATACTTCATGCCGAGTTTATAAGAAAAGCTAACAGTCTACAGTCCAATGCATTCATATATTTCAAAAACATCCAAGCTACAGAAAAAAATAATATGGGTAACCCTTAAGGACTCCTAAATTCATCAAAATAATTACTAAGTATTGGATACAAATTTGTAGACACATATGTACTAATTTAAACTACAGTCCTACAAAGGCATTTGTGGTTCCAGCAGGGCAGTTTTCTGGACAGAAAGCTCCCTGTGTGCACACAGAGATATATATCTATTTTATACAGGAAAAAAATGGGTAGTTGCATTTTGTATGGATCGCTGGTGTTGACCCACCACAAAAGAACAAATACACTGAGTCAGTTTTCCATTGAATGGGAACAAGACTTTTAAAACTGGTTTGATTGGGACACATGAAAGGTTATGCAAAACAATACAGGAAATTTGTGACTATTCTGGGAAGCGCTTCTTGCAGAGTCAATTACAAGAGGAATCCTTTTCTGGGAATGGGTCCCCGAGCAAACGCGATCTCGGATGCGCGAGAGCGAGTGTTTGCTTTGAGAGGGTTCCTGCCTCTCCCTGCCTAAATTCGAGAGCGAGAAACCATCCCACGTCTGAAAATATGATGTGGGAGAAGCGAGCGGAGGGGGTCCGGGTGCCCGGGTCCCGGCGCTGATGGTACCGGAGCGGAGCGGGTCCGGGTGCCCGGGTCCCGGCGCTGATGGTACCGGAGCGGAGCGGGTCCGGGTGCCCGGGTCCCGGCGCTGATGGTACCGGAGCGGAGCGGGTCCGGGTGCCCGGGTCCCGGCGCTGATGGTACCGGAGCGGAGCGGGTCCGGGTGCCCGGGTCCCGGCGCTGATGGTACCGGAGCGGCACCGTGCCTGCCGCCAGGGGGCGCGGCACCTGCCCCGTCCCGTCCCTTCTTCCCTTCCCCTGCTCCCGCTCCACCGGGATCTGCCCCTTCCCTTCCCTTCCCTTCCCTTCCCTTCCCCCTGCTCCCGCTCCGCCGGGATCTGCCCGTTCCCTTCCCTGGCTCCCGCTCCGCCGGGATCTGCCCCTTCCCTTCCTCTGGCTCCCGCTCTGCCGGGATCTGCCCGTTCCCTTCCCCCGGCTCCCGCTCCACCGGGGTCTGCCCCTGCCCTTCCCTGGCTCCCGCTCCACCGGGATCTGTCCCTTCCATTGAAGGCTGGACCACAACCCCACTGCGCTCCCCGGCCACGCCTCCCCAGCACAGTTCTCTACTCCGGCTACCGCTGGTGTTCATTTCAAGGATTCTTTGAAGTCGTTACCTCTTAAACTAACTTAATCACGGACTCCCTATCTCACACGTTACCTTCAGGATTTCAGCAAGATGTATATGTGCTTTTTAACTAATTTTTGCTTTATTGTGGGGAAAAAAATAAATTAAACCTTTCTTGGAGCTCAATTTGTCCTGAGCTGCGCTCAGGTTGCTGAAAGCTGAACGTGTAATGGGAAGCAGACACACACATTAAATCCCAACGCTGCAACTGCCACCCAGGCAAATGAAGTCCTTGAAGTCAGGAGGACGATTCCTAGAGGCAAGGAACAATTCCTCCTCGCCAGACTAGCAATATCGAGGCCTATTTGAGCATGCACCATTTTATTATGCAAACACGTGTAAGCAAAGCCATCAATCAGAAAACCCTGGTCTGAAAGATAAAATACAAGTAAGAAGGGCCATTTAATTAACTAGCATCCAGAAAAGAGGCCTGAGATGGAAAATTCTGTCATATTCCATGTAAGAGTGTGAATGTGTTATTGTTACAGTTATTTGAATTTCAGTGTGATTGTAGCTACCCAACATCCCTGAAAACACACATGGGTCCTTTTATAACAAGAACTGTTGCCATCTTGGTTTTTTTCACAATAAAGGTCTTTCTAATCTTAAAGAATTTTATTCTAAGTAAAGTCAACCATTATAGGACTTTTCTCGTTCCTTTAACTCTTCAGAAATTTCATCCATAATCTATGGACCATTCTCTGAGATACTTGATGCCTTTAGATTCTTGTCCTTCATCAGCTTCTGCAATATCCCAGTAACTTTCTTCTCCTAAAATCCCTCAACATGATACTCCCAAGTCCATAAAAATACCTGCAGGCCATGGAGTCCCTTGGGAATCTACCCTGGGATTTACCCTTTAAATGGCTGTCTCAGGGACCTCAGGGCTGAGACACTAAGCCCTCTCACTAAGTCTGCAGATGGCACCACCCTGAGCAGTGCAGAGGGAAAGCACCTGGTGAGTGAAACAAATGGAACTTCAGGGAACTCTTGAAGGACAAGTGCAAAGAACTGTGCCTGGGATGGACTCACTGGAAGGACATGGGCTGGGGTCAGCAGCACTGATGGGAAGCACAGGAGAGCCTGGAGGTCAGCAGATTATCCAGGACCCAGCACTGCACCCTGGCTTCGATGAACACAAGTGGGTTGTATTTACAAAACAGTAAATCAATGGTACCGACCCACCAAGGGAAGCAATTATTCCTCTTCACTCAGCCCACATCTACAATCCTGGGTGACTGGGTCAGCCAGTACAAGAAAAGCTTGAAAAACCTTGAGTCTGGGGAAAAGTCAACAAGATGGTCATGGGACTGGAGCACATGACCTCCATGAGGAGAATATGAAGGTTCTTATTCTTGGAGTAAGAAGACTTCAGGGAGAGTTTATTGAGAAGATGGAGCCAGACCCTTTATTAAGGTTGCCTGGAAGAAGAATGAGAAATAAATTCATAAACTGAAACAGCTGTTTCTGACTGGATATAGGGAACAATTCTTTTATGAAGACAAATAATGAAACACTTTGCACAGACAAGTTGTAGACTCTCCTACCATCCAAGCTTTTAAGACATGGTCAGTTAATGCCCTAAACAACCCAGTCTAAATTTAATGTTTATCCAGTTTTGAGCAAGAGACTGGACCAGAAGACCACTCAAGTTATCTTCCAACCTGAGTCATTCAATGATCCCTGTCCTCCTGCTTATGTCCTTCCATATTCCTTATTACGGCAAAATACTCTGACATCTCTCCTACATCTCAGATCATCCCCTGGCACATCTCCCAGCCCATATTTGTCCAGCATGCCAGCTGGGCACAGTCAGAGACCCTGAGCCTGGTCAGTCTGTGCCGAGAGCTCACTGGAAGCCAACCAGGCAGAAGAGCAAAGAAAAGGAAAAAATGGGTTCATTTCCCCCTCAACTAAGGCACACAGAGGGGCTCTATCTAGTTCCTAATTTATCAATTGATTCAAAAGTGACCTGAAGGGAAAGACGAAAGACAAATAGAATATTCAATTACTTAAGGCTAAAATTCTTTGGAAAATAGGATACGGGAAAAAGAATACAATTTTTCCCCCAAATGAATTAGCATCAAGACACAAGACTACAAAAAGATTTTTAAAAAAGTCATCTTGTCATCCACACGAATCATCATGTGCAGAAGCATCATCACATCTTCCCTGCTCTAAATTACATTAGTTAAACCCTGTTAGTTTGGGATGTCAGAAGCAGGGTGCATTCCAAAGCTGAATACTACATGGAGATTTGGCACACTCCTTAAATACTTGGATTGTACTTTGGGCAAGGGTGAGAAAATTACCAATTTCATCTACACTTGGAAATGCTGCCATGGTTATACTTTCATACACAGATCTTCACACCATGATGCTGAATCCACTGACCTAAGAGATGTTGTGATACCATTGCTTAGAGTCTGTCTCTTTTTTGCTTTCTGCTGCTCAGAAAAAATGCCAAATAGAAACTGAATCTATGTACAGGGCTGGCAACTGCTAATTTTCATATGTTTCTATATTAAAGTCTTAGTTTCCTTTTTTTTTCTTGACTGCCACTTCTCCTCCTGAGATCCACTTGTTTATAAATTTTGTAAAATGAAATGTATAAAATTTCATCCACTCTCCTTTATAAAAAAGCATACTGGAATCCTGTCTGCCAAAGGAAAATAACACTTATCTCTAAGTAGGAAATTTCTCATGTGTTCTTCTATTCTGCTTAATTACTTTTCCCAGTGTTAACAGGAAAAGGCTTCTCTTCCCTTTTAAAGATTCCCTAGAGTGATAATGATGTGGGAATGGAAATATAATTTATACTTTTAAGAAATGTGTATATACACATATATATTCTATAATACTGAACACAATGAATTGTATCACAAAACACAAACATCCTTGTTGTTATTAATCTTTCTAACCAAATCACTGGACAGTGGGGCTTCATCTACAGGTTTTTTTTATTTAGGCCCTAGCATTCTGGATTCTGGTCTTAATTGCACCATCTGATCTTTACAATATATACATTTAAACATGCAAAAACCAAAGAGAAAAATAAGATTAAAAAAAAAAAACTTACTTCTATCAACAGAGTGCTCTCCCCTGGTTTTTGTTTTAAAAAAGCTTAACTTCTTTCTGATTTTTAGGTGATCATCTCAATGTGTTTATTTAAGTTTGACGATGTGGCAATCTTAACTTGCAGTCTTGTGATCAAAAGTATCATGGAATTTGAAGAGTTGCTTGCTTTTAAATAATATATTTGTTAATTTTAGACATTTTGGTTAACAAGTATATGCCTCAAGTCTTTAAAATTACTTCAGTAATGTAATTTTGAACTTTTCCTAGAGCTATGATAAAAACATCATCGAGGTTCACAACAAAAATGGAGGTGGAGCAAAGTAATGCTCCAAGCTATAATTTTAACCCATCTCTCCAGCTGAATTCGAGTTTTGATAGTTTTAAAGAAAAAAATAAGGTCATACTCTTTATTCAAGTGCTCTTGCCAGATCTCTATTACAACAGAACTGTACAAGACCATCAAGAATTGATGACTGATTGAAAGAAAACTTCAATTCTTTGTGGCAGAACTCAGTTACAGCACATCCTCAGAGGCATCAGATGCTACTGAAGTCACACTATCCTACATGAGAAATATGAGGGACAAATTAATACCCTCAAAGAGCAAATTTTAAATTTGCCAAGCATTACAGAACAACACAATTAAGTCTGCCTACATGTTAATTCTTAATTACATGTCTGGAAGCTTTAATAGCAAGCCCTGGTCCAATCAGAATTTAATAAATATGAGACAGCATGCAAAGAAGTGTGTTAGGATATTTTGTTACAAATAAACTATATTACATTTAAAAGTTTTTTATATTGCAACAAAGTTACTGTAAGTCAGAACTTCAAACAAGTTCCAAAAATACTGAGGGAAAAAACATTCAGCAATATTATTCTGATAGTGGCATATGTGTCAGTAGCACAAGATTGTTTTTTACAAATATAAAAGCACCTAAACCTTGTAACTAAAAACTTTTTTAGTCTCAAGAAGTGAAAATCCTGCTATCATCTGCTTAGCTTTCTGAAAGGTACTGGCTTTGCTGCACTTTAAAAGTTTAATTATATTTTATTGATCAAAAACTGAAACAAATCATAAGGAACAAATCATGCCCTTTTTGGGAAGCAGAAGAAAAATACTGTCTTTGCAGATAGGCTTTCAAAGAATCAAAAAGTTACTTTAATAATTTATACTATAAGAGGACTGACAGGATTGAGATCAAAGATAAAAAAAATTATTTGTAAAACATCAGGTCTGACTCTGATTATTGATGTGATAAATTATTGAGTGCCTGTATAAAATCTCTTTATGTTTACTCTCAAAACAAAAAAACCTTGAAGAACTGGCTTTAAACAGTTAAACAGCTCATATTTAGAGCTTGAGTTGTCCTTCAACAGAAACACTGGGAGGATGCATAATTAGTGTCTATTTGCCCTAACTGCAGGTCAGAAGTGCAGAAAGCACTCACTCCAACTCCTGTCATCCTAACACCATGAGCAACTTCCTGAAGTTTAAATTCTGTGCATGAAATACTGGCCCAAGACCCAAAAGAACAAGACTTGTTAGGTCCAGGTCTCTTCTGCCATTACAGCTGGCCTGCACACTACAAAATAGAAACCGAAGTTTATCCCTCTCCACTCTGAGACATTATCTCCTTAAGTTTTTATTTAAACTCATTCAACACCATCAGATGGAGGCAAATGCAGCAAAGAAGCATCTGGTCAGATCTACCCACCTGCCTCCTGCCCACGGCACAGAAAGTGCTGGGCTGTGCCTTGGATTGCATCCACAACAGAGGCTCAAGCCTCCTTCCTCTGTTATCCCAAAAGAAGCACCACAGTTTCACGTGCCTCAGTCCCAATCTTCCCCATCAGGAAAAGCAGTGTACTGGAAACACTACCACTTCAATTCCTGCAGCCTCCCAAACTATCCAATTCTTTAATAAAGAATTCTATTCTTTCATTTCAACAGCATAAGGTAAACAGACAATTTTATAGTTCTGTTGTAGATGTAGCAGTGAAACATTTATAACACCTTAATCTCTGTACAATTACATATAACTAAATACAACATGACTGGTTAAGTAGACCCTGTTCAAGACTTACAACATACAGGAACTCTTGGAAATTATAAACTGAAAAAAATGGGTTGAGGGGGAGAGCAGCTCACCTTCTGAAACTAGATAAGTAATATTTGCGTAAGACACATCTTGTGTGGTCTCTACAGAAAGCGAGTCATGAAATCAAGAGAAAGCAATGGGAGCTTTGTCTGATTCTGTTGTATTAATAATTCTAAACTGAGCGATCCCATTCAACTATCAGGCTGACTAAACACAAAGGGGAAACAACTCTACTATACTAAGGGGCCTTGACATCCTGAGAAGCACAAATAGCAATTATTAAACTCACTTCTCCCAACCTCATCAGGTGGAACTTAAGAACAGGATACGTCTCCCACAGAGCAGTGTCCTCAGCCCACAAACTCATCCATCAATACTGCATTCCTAGCGCTATCAAGGGGAAAACCCAACCCTAAATATTAAGCTAGAAAATGAGGGATGGAACACAGGAAAGGAAAAAATTAAGGAGGCTGTTTAGGTTCAGAATACCCTGGGGCCGTGTTGGGGGGGCTACCAGGGCCCCAGACAGACTTTCAGTACTAAAAACTGAAGGCAGAGCTTGTTAAAGAGTGGTAGTGCAAACAGCAACTCCTAGTTCTGATGATTAAGATTAGAGATTCCTAGGGGTGCAAGATAACCTAGTGATCCCAGGCAAAGGGAACAGTAAGATAATTTTAGCTGTAATCTTCTGGTTTCAGTCCCTTAAATAAACGCTTCAATTTAAGTCTTACTAACTAAATGCAGAAATAATTTAATCACCGTTGACTTGCTGTACTGTTAAGCTGGTCTGATGCTGGAAGACAGTAGGAGAAAAGAAGAAACAACAAAACTTCAGTTGCTACCTTCACAAAAACAGCCAACCCAAAGGAAGCAGTTGGGGCAGGCACCTCTGAGGAACCTGTAACCTGGAGCAGGTTTAGGAAAGCCCCAGGCTAGGGAGTGTTTCCTGCCAAACGAGAGAATCCCTGCCAAGTGCTTTGAGATTTGGTGCACGGTTCCCTGGAGCAGGTACAAACCAGCACCCCTCTGTGAGGGGCAGATGGCCAAGATATAACCTGCAGCCCCAAATCAGCCCTCAGCTGCAACGGGAAAGGCTTTTGTAAACCAGTATCTGATACTGTTCCACACTTCCAGTTCACCTTCATAGGGAACAACGACTTGTTAGAGAGAATGACTTTTTTATAGCCTCGTAATTGTTATTTACAAAACAACTGAAAGCCCTACATGGCTTACTTCAGTAAGCTTGTTTGGAAAAAACCATTCCTCCCCTCAGAGTGTGAGAATTAACTCATGAGTCAACTTCTAGGCAAACTGGACAACCTTCATGAGAACTCCCGATTTGCTGGGAGCAGTGTTTGTCCTACATCTCCTCAGGACTACCCACCTTGGGCCAATTGCCCAGGAAGCATTTTGTGAAACTGAGAAACTGCTCAAACATCAGTTATTTTTTTAAAATAAATTCCGAACTTGCAGATTAAAATCCTCAAAATACATAGCACACGTTCAGTGCACATGTTCAATGCAAGAGACAGCAGGGATAAAAGATAACTAGCCATGTAATGTATCCTAAAAGAATAAAAATGCTACACGTATTTTAATATTGTCTTCTCCTGCTCCCTCCAAAGTAAATGTCAACCAAACTATTTTAGCAAAGTAAGATTCGACTCAGACTTAAGCTCTGTAGCGTGAAAGCACGAGCACAAAACCATTCAAAGTATGTTTCAGGCACTATAGTGGCTTTAACTTTTTCAGTACAAACTATACTGTAATAAATACTTATGCATTTATTTAACTGTATAAAAAGTTAAGTAAACCTACACTGGGTAACAGAGTCCATCATTCTTTCTCTAACAGTAGTATTAGAGATGCTGCTAGATGATTATTTTTTTTAAACTGTGCAGTGCTCACTCTGCACCAAAATTATGCCTTGGTCTGTCCTAAGTTAGACCATCTTATTTGTCCTTATAAGGTCAGGATGGAATGTTTTCTCCATTAATTTTTCAATAAATTTTTTGCATCTGCAACACTGTAAAACAAAGAGTTCTACAACTTAACTACTCACCTGGTAAAACCAACCTTTTTGCTTATTTTGAACTTTTACTTTCTAATTTTGTTTAGTACACCTTATTCTTCTCAGAAGAAAATAAACAAAACAGCTCCACTCTAGAGGGTCATATTGGTGTCATTATTTTAACACAACAGAGTCAGAGAAATAGCTGCATCCATCCAAAATCTATGTGTAACCCCAGCCATAGTCTCATTCTATTTTCTGTGCTGACTGAAAGCTTTTATAGGCAAATCAATAGGATTTGGGGCACGACAAAAAAAAATTCACCAAGTAGAGAAAGAATTTCTCAAGAATCTTACTTAACCCTACCTACACAACTCATGTTTTTTGATGAAAGTCATGTAAGATTGACCAGCAAAGAGCCTTCACTTCTCTAAAGTCTGAACCAGTGGGTAAGGCTGGGAACTCACACATAATTCATGCTTTCTGGCAAACAGAAAACTACTTTGAGAAGATGTCTGTGCTAAGGTATATTTAACCAGACAATCCAGTTTCCAAAATTCTATCTCTAAGCTAGATAATTAAACAGCTGAAAGGCAGCTATTAATCATACATAAAGAGTATTTTTATTACCCTTAGTGGTTTGTCTCTAACAGAACCAAGCCAGTCACCAAACAACATTCTGCACAGGTATGTGGAGGCTTGGAAAATGGAAGGAGTTGCCACAAATCATGGAAGCATATACATATAAACAGTGCATCTAGGAGCAGGGAACACCTGGCATTCAGACAGCAAGGAAGGCTTGCAGCTTCATCAGAGAGAACAGAAAGAATGTCAGCTCTGAAGGAACGTAAGGCACTACAATTAATTGTTTCCCTGCTCTCTTCGGTAACTAAATTGTGTATCATCTAACTTCTTTTAGAAGAAATCAAAATCTCAATGTGTCAAGCAAAGACAATATCCTTAATTTTGATGTTTAATTCCTTTTTTTTTTAAATAATTCAACTTTAAGATTATTTTTGTGCCATTTGATGTGTGTATTCTAAAGGAAGGGAGGGTGCTGAAGTTATTAAAAGGAGGTCAAAGAGCCTTTGAGAACTACAGCTCCACATCCTACCCTATAACCCCAGTAATCTGTGCTGCAGCAATTGAACAATGTGAGGAAAATACAAAAGACAGAGGAGGGCATGAGAACTGAAATAGGGGCAGGTCTCAACAAGTCAAAATAGAACACACAGATGAATGACAGTTATATGATCTTTTCTTCCTCATCTTGGTTTTCCCAAAACAAAAAATACAGCATAATAAGCATGTCCAAAGACGTTCAGGAACATTCAAGAATAAACACAGAGTGACTGTAGAGGACTGGAAAATTTGTTCACTATTTTTATGAATAATAGTACATGCCTCAATGCACTTCTGTGCTTGGTTACTCACTAGAGAGTCAAATCAGAAGAGATTGTTACAGGGACCAGACCAGAAAGAACTAATATGGCAATGACACCAACAGGAGTTCCTAAGAAAGCAACAGACAAGTTATTAGTTGGGAATTTATCTGTTTTCATGCAGAGTAGAAAAATGTGTTTCTTGAGCTAAACTCAAAATAGTAAACCATGATAGGACCTCAGGCTTAAACACCATAAATACATGGTTACAACAGTACACCAGGTAAGACAGAGATGGAGCAGAACTCCTCTAAGAATGTCAGAGATGACAAACACAGATGCCAGCATCCAACAGCACAGTCCTCACAGGAACAGAACACACTCTCCATCACATCCACAGGATTCAAAGGAATACCAAGTATAAGAACTTGCCTATATGGTTCTGTTCTTTTAAAGCAAATTGTGTGAACAATACAGACATTTCGACAATTTTTTCCCCTGAGAAACCATTTCTCTGACAACACAATCCGAACAGGGTTCACAGTTGTCACCACAACCCTGGTGCCAGGCAGACTAGCTAAACGTGAGGCTTCATCTAAGGAGGCAGGATGGGCATGTCAGACAAAGAAGATAGGCACAAAATCCAGGAAATTATAAAGGAAACCAGAAGGGCAGACCAAAGATCATAACCTGAATTTTAAAATGTCAGCACCTTCATCTGTGTACGCCCAGCATTACAATTAAAAGTGCCAAGATCAGGAAACCACACCACATTCATTAATACCAAACAGAGCATCACCAGATCATCCACCACTGCAAAAATTAACCAGGTCAGATATGTCACTTAATTTTGTCAAAATAGCTTTAGTTTATGACAGTTTATGTTAATGGTGCACTTCTACATTACTGTGCAAGAACAGATGGTGGTATCTCATCTGGCACAACTTTGTGTTGCAGCTACTTCCTTGAAAACAAATACCCTTTTGTTAGCAGCACAATGTGTTTGTACCACTTCAGTGTTTGGTTCTGACTTATTTAACAAGGGACTGCAAAACTGGTTAAACCACAGATTAACCTTCTCTGCATTACAGCCATTGAAAAAAGTGTCAAGTTGCCAATGAGTTGTAGATTCTGGACTTGTGTGCAGTAGACTCAGCAACGTGAAGGAGGCTGACAAATGCAATTTAAACTCATGGGAGAAGGAAAGACTAAAGGAAGTTTATGAAGTTTCTCAGTAATTTTAAGAAATGAAAACACTACAACCTTAGTATGAGCAGCAGGATTGCCAAATAAACATAATGAACAATCATTTCAACATAGTTTTAAAAATATTACCTTTTACTTTTTCCCCTTTAAACGGTCCTTGAAGATGCTGCTCACTGATCAATGACTTCCTCCTCCACAAAGATGTTCCAACATGTGTTGAGCGTTGGGGACATTAGCACCACCTCTAGAGCATGGAGTTTGCCTACAGGGATAATGTAAGTCAGCTTTATTGCAATATTGAATGGTTCTCTAAGGTTTTCTTTTTATTGTTCTTATTTTACATCCATGGACTTTATAAATGAATCTGGTAGAGAATGCATCTCCACAGAATGATGATCTTAATTTTACTCTCTTTTGCAGAGACCAGGAAATCTAAGCCATTCAATTCCCAGAGGCAAACTTATTCTGAGGCTGGGTAACATATTTTGGTGGGCCCTGAAGGCCAGAATTGCCTTCCAGAAATAGCAAGACCTTTTGAAGATGGTGCTTTCACTACATTCACAAAACAGAATGAAAAACTGGCAAAAATAAAATTATTATGGTGAAAAAAACCCTAGAATTCTCTAAATATTTCTGAGAGCAAGTAGCATGGTCATGCTCTCAGCCCAGCTGCAGTAAAACCTTTGAAAATGATGCCTGAAGAAACAGCATCATTTTCTTAATAAATAATCATAGTTTCAACACAGCTAAATTAATCATATTTATTTTGAGAAATTACTACTTGATGAAATAACATCAGTTCTGACACCTAAAGATGATACTGCTAAAAGCATAACTCAGATTCTGTAGTGTTGCAGAGCCAATAAGATTAATAAAAAGAAAACCTTGGAAATATATAAAAAATACTGAACAGAAGCTGCCCTACCTTTCACAGAAAGGCAGACTCCAAGCTCTCAGGTGGTACTGAAGTTACCATTCCAACACATGTTGGGACATCTTGTAAAACAGGAAGTCTAATCATGGACCTATTAAAGAAAGAACAACAATAGGGTTTAACATTCTGCTGAAGTACTTACTGGTTATGTTTATTTGGCAACACTGCTGCTGATACTAAAATGGGAATGTATTCCCACCTTTTTCGAAAAGGAAATAATAAATCTAAATAACATATAATTGTCTTATAATATTGTAATATTAGCAATTGATTCAGTTGGAATATAAAATCAAATTCTCTATTGAACATGTACAATAAACTCCAATCTCAACATAGGAAACAATTATCACAATTATGGACATTGGTTAGAAAATTGGGACCAGAACACACCTTCTAATCTAAATGCAATTTCTAGCAAATTGTTTCGTTTATACTAATGAAAAAAGCCCAAGTTACAGAACTATTCCAGATGTCAGAATGTGGATATATCTCTACACCTGCCACACCTCTGCAGCGCCAGAGTGAAGTTTACAGAAACCAGGGACAGTCTGTGCTTTTGGCATGCACAATAACTTGCAATTTGGATTATCCAATACCTAATGTGACGATTTTTTTTTTCCCTGAGAAAAAGCAAGTAGAATCACAGAGAACTCCACTGTAGGTACAGTTCAAGCAGACTAAGCATGTCCTTAGGATGGTGCATGACTTCAAACTGCTACACTTATGAACAGGTAGGTGTTAGAGCAATCCCCAAACACAATCAAGAGTTTTGTCCACGGACATTTAAGGAGGTCATCCTGACAGAAAAATGCTGATGGAAAAAATTATATTCAAACGAGTATTTCAGTTTGAAGACAAATCAACTTACGGATGAAAAGTTAAAAGTTAGCCGTGAAAACAACTAAGTCACATCAACAAAAAATTATATTCACAGGCAATCGGAAAGCTCAGAATTTCAGAACCCACAACCACTGTAACTCAAGCAGCTATAAAAGCCCTCTAAAGTAAAGCAACCAGAGAAATAACTATACTTTTATGTTAGAGCTGCTCTGTATATGAAAGAGCAGTCATCAATAGGACAGCTTCATCTCATTCAAACATGAATACAAATGTTGACAAACAAAGCCAGGAAAGGAGGATGACAGAAAGACTTACTGAACTAATAACAAATGCTTTAAGTAGAGGCTGAAATCACCTGGCCTGGTTCCATGAAGAATACCACTATGTGTTTTAACATGGTTTAGCAATATAAAATGCCCTCCAGAGCATACAAATTCTTTATTTTAAATATATACATATGCACACAACTCCTGCCACTGTGATGCCACACAGTAGATTCAATACACTCCAGAATACAGAAAACACAGATAAGCTATTTCTGTATGTTTTAACATGCAGTTTTATAGCAGACATGCACTTCAAGTGTGGCTGAATAAAGAAAGAATTAAGGCAGAGCAATGATCAATATTTCATCAGACAGAATTTAAAAAGTATTTTACATGTAAAATGACAAAATGGTAAATCTATAAATTATGTTGGGCCTAAACATACAACTGTTATATTGACAGAAACAGTGGCTTAATTCTAACCAACCAAGCTTCTCTGAAGCTGTTTTAAAGAAGACTGCAGGCCTTTTAACTACTGAACTAGAAGAAACTGGATTCATCAGCACATTTTCAAGCCTTATAATAATTGGCCAGCACCACTACGTGTGTTCTAGACTAAAAATTTATTTGTAGGAAGCAAGAGAATCCAGGACTACTTTTGTGGCGGGAAATATTAAAGATGCATGGTATGTCAGTGCACCAGACTTTTTCCAAAGGACATACATAACAATGCTAGGTAACAAACAAATACAGCATTTTGTAAAGTCATGCTATAGAAAATTTCATTTGTTAATGCAGATGTAAAAAACTTTAAATGAATGTGAAATAGAAATATCATTGCTGATTCTCCGATAAATTTTTATCATATGCATTTAAATTAAAATAATACGAAAGATACAAGGTGAACAGTTAAAATGTATTGAATGTGGCCAAACCAGTCCCATATTTCTTTGAATGCCACATCTGTTCCGTTCAGCCAGTGCTCTGTAACAATAAAGCTGAAGTAGAAAAATGGGGTGAAGAGCACTGAAAGCGAAGAGAAAGAGAGAAAGGAACAATCTAAGTCAAAGAATAGAGTATGCCAAACTGCTGCTTAAATATTATTGCATTATGACAGTTAATTTATGGTTAGGGTTCACCACAAGTTGTGACATTTTAGGGATAGTTAATAAAAGCAAAATGGCATCACCTGGTTGTAGAAGAGATCAGTTAGAACTGAAAGTTGTGGGAATTAATAAGCTGCTGCAGACTCTAAGCCTAAGGTATTATGCTCTGTTGGTCACAACAGACAAAGCAAAGATTTTTGGAACCCCCAGTGAAGGTCTGAGAGACCACCAAGTTCTCAGAAAGTACAAGAGGCAACTGTTCCCTTTTTCCAAGGTTTTAGTTATCAGGCATTATAAGAAGGATCATGTTTTATGCCATCCTTCACTGTGTCCTGCTACCTGTCACTAATATTTATTTTAAAGTACAGTGCAGCCTCCTTCTTATCTGCACTCAGGAGCCATGCTATAATCAAGGAATTAAAGCCAATGTATCTCTATTTTCAGAAGACTGTTACAAACTACAGAAAACCACACTTAAAAACCTGCTTTATTGAGCATTGCCTGTTGCCTTATTCAGTAAACAGCAAAAACTCAAGAATGACAAAAACTACCTTCTAAAACCTAACTAACACAGCATTCTTACCCAGCAAGAAATAACTTAGGAATGAACAAAAGTGAAACAATTACAAATTATTACAGTTGTTTTTCTTGTTTCATTCCCATAAAACCATGTGAAAAAGCTAGGATGTTTCAGCATTACTGATTTGTGAGGGTCTAATCAGCTTGCTTGCCCTTTGAAGAAACACAACTCCTCCTACTATCAAAGTTGAAGACCTAGAAAGTTTTAGGCTCTGGTATGTACATGCATGATGAATATCAACCTTTGCCTCTCAACTTCCCAAAAAGAGAAACAGAAGCCTTACAACCCTTTGTATATGTTTCAGTGTGCTATGCTGTCATGTAGAAAGATCAGGGTTTAAAGTTTTATGATTCCGAATGGAATAACAAAAGAAATACATTATCTGCTGAGAAATACCCACTCTTGATTTTGCATCAAAGAAGAATTTGAAACAGTCACAGCCTTGCCTTCCTACACGAACAAATGGCAATGATTACCAGCCCAAAATGACTAGATACAAAATTGGATAAGGAAGCATGTGGGAAGCAGATGAATATCTTTGCATGAATTATCTTTTGGTTACTTCTTCCATTTATATAGATCAATATTAGTCCCTTAGATTTAAAATAAACTTTGGATTATGACAGTGCCAAGCTCAAGTAGAGATAAGAACATACAATATATTAAGAAACCTATTTCACTATGACATTGAGGCATATGGCCGCTGGTTGCTGCCAAAGTCTGAGGAGCATCTGCTCCCACTTTAGCAGTTTATATTCCAACTCTAGTGAATGGAAGCACAATTTCTGAAACAGCCTTTGGGGAACACTACTGAGTTGCTCGACAGAGCTCTTACTCAGAAAAGAGAGGAGGAGATTAATATTACAGGAAACTTGAAAGATCTAGCTTCCGAGAAAGGAGACAGGAGCAGTTTCCTAATACTGTACACACCACAAATCTCTCTTTTAGTAAAACATTAAAAACTGCCCTAAAACTGAAGTGATTAAATATGAATAGACCTAAAGGTAGAAAATAACATCTGTTTAAGTCATATTCAGGCAAAAGTAAAAAGAAACAATGTATCTTATCTCATTTGTCAACAGGCATAATGAAAACAGCAGAACGAGGACTCACATAACAGACTTTTTCCTAATGTGCTCGAGAAGGTCACAGGCGCTTTGCTTAGTCCTGGTGTTGTCACAGCAACGTATGGCAACACTGAGTCTTGTCATGAACTTACAATGTCATTATTTGAAGTGCCCAGTAGCACAAATTACTAAACTTGTGTGTGGTCCTAAGCAAACAACAGATCTGGCCACACACAGTGAAAACCCAGCTTCTAAAACTTCAAAATCAGCTGAAGGAATTCTCTCCTCAAGAGCCATAGATCCCAGATAGAAGCCACTTCTGAACTCCACAGCCACTTTCAAAACTATAAAAGGATTCATGTAAAACCAAAAAAAAGCTCTAAAAGTGGCTGCAGGAGATCACTAGGAGTGGCCGCTCTTCTGGATTCACTGCTTTTGAGAAGTAAATCCCTGCAGCTGCTTTTAAAAGCTTTGAAAGTTTCATTTCAATTATCAAAGCCAATAAAGCTTCAAAAACAGCCATAGGGATTTGTTCCTCAGAGGAGCAAACCCCAAAAGGCAGTGATGAATAGTGTGATGGGTTCTGTGGCTCTTAAAGTATGTACAGATTCCTCTAAGTCCTGCACTTGCAATTACAGCTCCATGTTGTGCAGCAGTTGTTACAGCCAGACAGCTCATTAAGGCTTACGTGGCAAATTCATTACTGATTTCCCATTCTTTTTAACAGTTTTATGTCTGTTGCTTTTTCCTTTTCTTACACCTGTATAAACTATCATGTGAGCATCCCTCCCAACAGTTTCTCGGACACATTTCGTGAAGACCTTGCTGGCTCCAGTCTCAGGTGGTGCTAAGCCAGTCCCAAGAGGCAGGACACACTTTCCCAGCCGCACCACACGCCATCATCACATCCTCACTGTGAGGTGACTACAGCCTGCAAAACCATTCCTGTCTCTGAAGGGGAACTTAAAATGGCATTTAGTAAAGTACAAGAGTGAAGTCTGACAATAAGTCAATGAAGAACTTGCCTGCAACTGCAATATAAAAAGGCTCCTGTTAATTCAATGAACATAAACACGAATAACATTTCAGAAGCAACCATATGACTTAAAAAAACCTAACTGCACTGATTTGCAACAAGATTTTGGTCTTATCTTTAAAACTCTGAGAACCAGATCCCTAAAAATTTGTGACATAAGCATAGGTCTGAAAGAGATACAATTTTCACTCCTAAACAACTGGAGCTTAGTATGTTAAGACACTGATGGCACTGAAAACACTACCAAAATTATGTTGAAAAAGATACATTTAGGTACTAGAACACTTAGAGCATATTAATAAAGCATGTAATATAAAATACCTTCTATTTTATAGAAGCCTATTTCCTAACCTTAAAAACATCACTGACTTCGAACAGTTATTCTACTAAAGTTTTTAACTTCCATTTTCAAATGGCAGAATAAACAAACATACATTTTTGCCAGGATAAATAAACACAGCTTTTTGAAAACATGCCACAAGAAAATCACTATGAACTTAAATAGATGCGGGTGTTAAGAACTGAATAACTGGTTTGTATGGGGAAAGAAAATCTTGACAGGAAACTTAAACATTCTGTTAAATGTTATTCACAGGTGTCCTCTGTGACCTGTACTACTTACTTTACCTCTCTGTTTCAATCTTCTCATGTGTAAAACATGAAGGAGGACTGTGAGAAATAATTAATGTTTGCAAAGAGCTTTGAGATCCTTGGATATAAAAAACATGGGGAAAGCATGAAGTTCAAAAGCGCCAGCATGCTATTTTATTTCCAACTTGAGGTAAGTTACTTTTATCACAAAAACCTTGAAAGTTTAGAAATACAGAATTATGTAATCAAATGCTTAAAAAAACCATCTTAAGTGCTAAGCATATTCTGTTCCTCAGATTCTCATCACTCTGAAGGAAACACTCTCAGAAGGAAAGGATGTGCTTCTCACCCGTTTCAAGTATGCGTTTATGGAGAGGTATAGCAGCAAGAAAGGGTTCATCTTTACAGGACTGGATCTGGGTTCCAACCAAGTCAGAGTTCGTAGCCATAATTCGGGCACTTTCTTCATTAAGATTAACACCAGCCATAGAGGCAACATCATTGATGTCATCATCATCTCTACAATTAAAAAAAAAAAAAATTGTATGTAATAAATTCATTTCTTTTGTATCATCTGTCTCTCTAGAAGTAATCATCATGCCACATGCCCAAAGGGTGGGCCAATTGAGACACAATGCTGAATGTCTCCATTTTCACAGAATGTATTCTACATGCAGAAATAACCACATATTTCTCTGACCGTATTAGGAGAACATCAGATGCAGAACAATTTGACTGATAACAGAAGGTGCGACAGAGGTGTCTTCATCTGAAGAGTCAATGATATCAATGAAACCAGGATGATCACGAAACTAAAGGCAATGATCACCACTAACGACAGAACGCTCAGTTTTTCTCTTTATAATGAAAACTATGCATAAAATGGTAAAATAAATACCAGAAATTAAAAGCGAAACCATGAATTTGTAATCCTGCACTGTTTCACAAGTTCCTGCTAAAATGGGCATCAAAGCATTTTCAGCAACAGTCAGGAAAGATTCTCTGACCATGCTGAGTTCATAGGTAAGCCTGGGTTCCAAGTGTGGCTTGAGTACGTGCTCGTATTTTCCCTGCAACATACAAAAATCACTTGTGTCAACAAGTTTTAGGAAAATGAGCTGCATTTGAGAAGATGATAGCAACTCCTAGGCCATTTTCTGCCCTGCAGTATCCTTTTTACCAGCTTGAGAAAATGCAAACAAATCTGAGTTTCTATACTGGAATCTCCCAAGCATCTTTTACCTTCTACCTCTCTGAGATATGACTCAGAGCTCTGGAAACAGCCATCTGGATTTAGTACATTCTGTTTCACAGCTGTTATTGACACAAACACTATTTCGACATAGTCTAGAGTGATTACACAAACTTCGAGAATATTATTTTCAGAATATACATATGGAAAAAAACATTCAAGTCCACACTCCGATTGCCGTATAGAGTAAACAAACAAAAGCCTAATTTAAAAGATTTTTTTTAAATTGTTACATACATGATGTCCTGTGCATCCTAAAATACTTTATCACTTGCAGTAAGCTTAATGCCTACAGTAAAAACCAACAGATGCAAGTAAGGTCTGAGAGTAAAAGGAGGGAAATCCAGAAATCTATAATCTAGGTCCTCCCTCTCCTCCCATACTTTTCCTCTTATCTGCACTACAGTAGCCAATTTTGGTGAAGACTTCTATGGTTAGATAGATACTGGTTTTGTTTTCTTTTGTGGAAGGAAGTTAAGAAGGGACTTTTATTTGTATAAATGTGCAGAAATGTGTTGAACATTTGATGCAGAAAATGGAATATTTTACAATGCTTTTCAGAAAAATGCTACATAAATTTAATTTCTTAATTAATTAAGCTTCTACTAATTTCGAGGAGTGTTAAGCACTTGATTTCTTGTCTTAAAACAAAATTCCTGAGAAGAGAATTGCAACATCATAGAATGGTTTTGGTTGGAAGGAAACTTAAAAGCTCATCCTGTCCCACCCCCTGCCATGGGCAGGGACACCTCCCACTGTGCCAGGCTGCTCCAAGCCCCAATGGCCAACCTGGCCTTGGGCACTGCCAGGGATCCAGGGGCATCCATAGCTCCTCTGGGTAGCTTGTGCCAGAGCCTCAACACCCTCACAGGGAAAAATTCCTTCCTAATATCCAATGTAACCTATTCCCTTTTAGTTTGGAGCCATTCCCCCTTGTCCTGTCACTCCAGGCCCTTGAAAATTGTCTCTCCCCATCTTTATTGCAGGCTCCCTTCAGGTACTGAAAGGCCACAATTGGGTCACCCTGGAGCCTTCTCTTTTCCAGGCTGAAAAATCCCAATTCTCTCAACCTTTCTTCCTAGGAGAGGTGCTCCATCCCTCTAACCCCGTCACTTTTACATCTGACACAAGGAATTGGCTCCATGCCCACACCTGGCCTGCCCGGGACTGCCCCCAACACCACACAACCAACACTGACTTAAATATTCAGTGACCAGTTCAAAAGTTTGTAATTCCACAAATGAAAAACGACAGGTAGAACTGAAAGAAACTAAGGTTTTGTTGGGTTAAAACCTGAATGCTTGAAATAGAATGAGAATCACTCACAAGGCCCAAATCCAACAGGCCTCAAACCATGGGAAAACCAAACTCTTGTCAAGGCAGTTACCAGAACACAAACTCCAAACTACATAAAACAGCAGAAGCTTCTGGAACACAGACTTGAGGCCAGAATTTAAAAATAAAGCTAACACTGACCCAAGTACAAACACAGCAGCGCACCCCCTCGGGCCCTCACGCCGCTGTGCCTCTGGGTGCTACTGCCAGCGGGACGAGCATGGGGCCGGAGCAGCCTGGTGCAACACGGAGCCAGCGGGATCCCCATGGGGCTGCACACACAGCCCTGCCGTCCGAGGGATCCCCATGGGGGCTGCACACACAGCCCAGTCTGTCCGAGGGATCCCCATGGGGCTGCACACACAGCCCAGTCTGTACGAGGGATCCCCATGGGGCTGCACACACAGCCCAGTCTGTCCGAGGGATCCCCATGGGGCTGCACACACAGCCCAGTCCATCAGAGGGATCCCCATGGGGCTGCACACACAGCCCAGTCTGCCTGAGGGATCCCCATGGGGCTGCACACACAGCCCAGTCTGTCTGAGGGATCCCCATGGGGCTGCACACACAGCCCAGTCTGTCCGAGGGATCCCCATGGGGCTGCACACACAGCCCAGTCTGTCTGAGGGATCCCCATGGGGCTGCACACACAGCCCAGTCCATCTGAGGGATCCCCATGGGGGCTGCACACACAGCCCTGCTGTCTGAGGGATCCCCATGGGGCTGCACACACAGCCCAGTCCATGAGAAGGATCCCCATGGGGCTGCACACACAGCCCAGTCTGTCCCACTCCCTGCAGCGAGCTCTTCGCACCGCCAGGCACAACCTGGCCTGCAGTAAGCAACTCTCAGTCCTGTGTTTCCACATCAGGTTGCCAGGACAGAGGTAGTTCTATCTCCTTCAAGCAATCATCCATTAAAAAAACATCAAGACAGCAGTCTTGACTTCCAGAACACAACTTTTAAGAGAAGTTTGTACTTCTCTCTCTTTTTATTTCATAGCTGAACAAAATAGATTTGATCTTTTACCTTCCTTCTGCTTAGCAGTTTAGCTACTCCAATTTTTATTTAGCGTACAGATCTGTGACCACATTATAAATAAATACTTTCTGAAATAAAACCAGACAAGTATTTTGGGCACAAACTAGATTTCAATAGAATTACCAAAACCAATACAATGGCACTTACAAAGACCATCACTGTAACCCCTGGACAGAATCCTTTTCTTCCCTCTTACACTTGCAAGCTACAATCTGCAAGTACATCCTTTTTTTTTTTTTTTTNCATGGAAGACAGATAAGAAATAATCACAGCTGGGACTACAATTTTTTCTGACAGGAAAAACCCTATCCATATATTCTTCTTGACTTTGAGGAACCTTATGATAAAAAATGTTTGGATACTGAAACATACCTTTGTATATAAATAGGGAGTTGATATTCCAGCCAAACAATTCCCTACAAAAGTGAACTTTTAAGCCCAGATAAAAAAGTTTTCAGAAGTCATTCTGTGTAACAAAGATGCCATCCAGTGGTTGTCTAGAATGATGATGACTGTCTATCTTTCCTTTTTCATTAGAGCATAGTATTTAACAATTTCATATTTCTTGGCATATATTACTATGCCCATCCTAATTCTACTGTTTCAGTAAATATTTCTGGTTTTTACTGAATTAAAATTTTACTGACTCTCATAGGATGAATCTAACATTCCAGCACACATGATATTTTTGAGACAGCATGAGTTCTCAAACTCCTTCTAAACACAAACTGTATCTTAAAAGAGTCCAAGAGTCCAATTCTTCCTCCTGTATTCAACCTCTTTCAACAACTTTCTTTTTTCACGAAAAACACTCATGCAATTACCAAAAAAAAAAAAATCTTATCTGAAAACAAGCAAGAAAACCCAAAGTATTTGCACAGTTATCTGTAAAAGGTTTCAAAGATTTTGTTTAAACTAAGACAAGCCATTATAAAAGTCTGGTAGTATTTTCTTTATGAACAAACCTTAACTCCAGGACTGCACAGTTTTTCTTTCTCATGCACTTCGTCAGATTTGAGCCAATGCTGTTCCAAACTACAATACTGCTCTCAAATAAGCTAGAAGAATGCATAAAGCTATTGAGATATTACACTATTGGTACCCCTCTCTCTTCCAAGGGAAATTGCATGTCATTAGGACAAAGTCCCTGCATGCAAGAAAGTCCACAGTTTCCATGGATCACACGATCAGACATTAACAACAATACATTGCATATAAATGGTGATGTGAAATTACTGGAACAGTCCCTACTGTATTGTATTTTATGATGGCATAGGTTCTATTTACACATTAATTATAATGTTTATTCAGACTTTCATGCTGTAATTTGAAATGTCTCCCTAATACTGCTTTGCCACACAATTCATTTATGGTCTACACGGAATCTTCTCCCTGATAAGCAGAAGAGATGACACAACATACCACATTTATGGTCAGCATTTTTCTATATTTTGAAATACATGGAAAAATCACAGTCATAGCTTGAAATATTCACTTAGAAAAACTAAGAAACTTCAAGGGTAAGGTTTTGTCACATACCATTTTGAGATTAAAACTTTGAAGTTACCCATTTAACATCTACATTAGCTTTCTATCACTTCAAGGGCAAGCTGCTTTGCACATTATTAGGTGTACCATCATGCATTTTGAGGCATGTTGTCAGAGCTATGCTGTTAAACTTTTACTTTTAAAAATAAAAATAAAATACTAGACAAGAGATTTTTTTTTGGCTAGGGGAGGTCTGAAAATAAATTTTTAATTTCCATGTAGACTCTACCTCAAAATGCAGCCAGACAGCAGAATAAAATACAGATACTAAGATCAGCTTCAAATGATCTCAGAGACTTCACAGAGGTATCTCTGAAAACAAACCCCATAACACTGTCTGCATAAAACCTGGCACTGACAGGCTCCAGGAGGTCAGACTGAACTTGGAAATACCACTTCAGAAAAAGAAAGGTTGCTGTGAAAAGGAAGGAGCACCTGGCTACCTGCACTTATCTATGGCAAACAAAGCACAGCATCATTCCACACACTAAGGGATGGATCTGTTCACTTCTGGCCTTGCCATGCAATGCCACTGAGCCCTGCTGGGCACAGTTTGGAAGTGGTGGGATAACACAAGAGGACAAACATCCACCTCCGTCCTTGGAGACATGCAGAGCACATATAGACCAGTCCCTGATCCAACGAAACCTGCTCTGAGAGGGAAGCTGCACCTTCCAACTGAAATGATCCCATCTCAGTACCAGGAACAAATGTTTGCAATAGTTTCTTGTAGCAGCCACTACTCAAACTGTGGATAAGAATCACTGGAGAGTGTGTTGCTTTCACCACCATCAGGAGGGACTGGTGTCAGTGGGAGCTCTGAGGGGACCAGACAAGGTGATGAGCAGCAGGTCCCTGGCAGACTTCAGATGGATTTTTGCTTCTCTCAGCTGCAAAAACCTCAAGCTGGCCTGTTATGGTACAAATCTAAGTCTAGACCTCTGCTTGCAAAACTGATGCCTTTCCCTGGTCTTAAAACTAAAACCAAAACATGGTTTACAGGGAAAAGGGGTTTTTACCTCAGTATTTATTTCAGGATCTTTGAGTACAGCACTTGGTCCAGGTGGAATGCCCCGAAAATGCATGCACCTACCTCACACGAAATACACACAGTTCTAGGCCTTGCAAAATTAGCATATTTCTCAAAGATTCCCCAATGAGAGGCTCGAGTGAACCCCTCGTTGTGAGGAACCTTCCCCCTGGCTGGGCCTGTCTGAGGTTCCAAAATGTGTTCTGGAGAGGCCCTTGGTGTCTGGGGCTCCCAGGATGTTTGCTCTCCTGGTTTAATGGTGCAGTGGGTCTCAGCTAAGTTATTAGACTTGGAAAGCTACAAGTATGTGGGCTAAAAGCACAGAGAACACATCAAACTATAAAAGAGTATGTAAGAAGGGTATAAATGAAAAAGCAAAAAACCATTCTGGCATCAAAACAAACAGAAAAATTACTAAAAATGGAATTCAAATTTCTGTCTTCAAGTACTACCAGAGTTGAAAAGTCAACACACTGGGAATATCTGTAGTTCTCTCTCTGAAAAATACAGCAACAATAAATTTAATACCAAAAAAGGTGACCTAAAATTTCACAAGCACAGCTTCACGTTGCAGAAATCTTGGGTTGAGAACTCTGCATCCCAGAACAGCTACTGTAACAAACAGTGAACTCATGTAAGCAGTCTTACAGTTCATTAGCAAATGCTGACCTTAAAGGCATAGCTGCAATTTGCAAAATTCTTAATTGCTAGATCTTTTATGTAATTCCATCTTGTATCTCCTACAGTCCAGAACAGAAAAAAAAAAAAGAAAATAATGAAGTTCAAATTTCTGTTTCTAGTGACCAACACTTCACTCACAAAAATTGAATAGCTCAAATAAGTTATTTTAAAGAAAGCAGAATGTAAAATAATGAAACAAATATGCAATAATAAAACACTAAGGGCAAAATAAATTTATACATAACACAACTATTTTTCAAAATTCTTGCTTTGCTTTAGATGCCAGTTTGCCTTCTGGCTAAAAACACATTCTTCACACACGCTGGGAATGTTGAGGAAAACTAGTCAGCATTCAGAGGATTAATACAGATTTCCAGCTCTGTGCCTTTAGGCTTAATAGTCAGACATCTATTTGTCCTCAGGAGAGGTTAGGGGTTGAAATGCAAATATGCAAACAACTGAATTCTTTGTTAAGATATCAGGAAAAAGCTTGATCTTTGCTGCTGTTTAATAAATCCTTGCAATTTTATGGACTTATTTAAATGCAGCTTTGTGTCTTACTATTTTGAAGGAGAAAACAATGTAAGGAAACAAACACATTCATTCTGACTAAAATTTGTTCTCTAGAGGAAAAATGACATACACCCTTGACAGCTTATTTACCAAACTCACTAAAGATTTATTGATTTATCAATCAGTGCCTTGAGCATTTGCTTCTCCCCAAGGGAAAATTAACAATTCCAGCTAACCTAATATATTCTATGTATAAACTAAGTGAATGCAAGAATCAATCCTGGCACAGTTTACAACATCCAGTTAAAAAAATGCTGTCCCTTTTGGTGTATGTAAAATTGAAAGCTATACTAACGAAGAATAAATGCTCATGTTGCTTACAAACATAAAAAATACTTATTAAGACAGTACAATTGAACCCAACAGACATTTTAATTCATTTAAATACTCAGTGGGAGGCAAAAGCATTGGAAAATAAAAAATTGAATTATTTTGCTTCCAGATTAATACTAAGTACTACCACTATTAGTTACAATACTGACATGCCTCAAAGCAGAGATATTTCAAAGAGCTACAAATTCTCTTTTACTTCACCTGCAAAAGCATGAGCCAGAAAATTAATTAGTGGTTTGATGATGTCAGAGCAACATAAGAATCCCAGAAGATGAACATTAAAATCTAGGAATATTTTGTCATTCAATAAAGAAAGAAAATATTTTAACACAACTAAAACAGTGTTAGCGAGAGCAAAATGCAGCAAACATAAGAGCTGCTTCTCACTATAAAAAGGAAAAATATCCCAAATATATATAAGAAAAAGTCTGGAGTACTAAAGAACTGGCAGAGCAGCTCAGTGCATCACTGCTACACCCAATTGCCACAGGAGCCCACAAACCACCCAATCTCCACGAGCTAAGGAAGCTCAAGAAGCTCAGATGCAGCAAAGTCTTCTCTTTCAAACCAAGACCAACTCCCTTCCCTCCCCAGAAATGCCTTCCCAGGCCCCCAGGACTGTCCCTGGCCAAGGAGGGGCAGCTCCACAGAGGGTTTGCCCTCACAACCAGGATGTTCCCTGGGAGACACATTCCAGAGGAGCAGCAGAATCCAATACAGGACACCAACCACAGATTCTTTTAAATCCTTGTGCACAAAATTCCATTCAGCAGAAGTTTTATTATAATCCACAGAATTCAGGGTTTGCTAAACGTTTAAATGTGCATTTAGAGAAAAATCCTCAATATGTGTCATGATCCCCTCCCTTTTTAAAAAATAGGGTAAGTATGAAAATTGCCATCCAATCTCAGGGAAAAAAGACAGAATTATTGTAAAAGACTGCCCTCTGGTGTTACAGCAATTCTAAATTCGGTTTTATACTTCAGATCCCCCCCAACCACCCCGCTGCATTTTTTCATTATTATTTTTTCTTTTTTTACCTGAAAGAACCACCTCCAGGGTCATTCAGCTTGTTTTTCTGATTTGCAGAGACCTGAACACCAAAGCCCCCAGGACTTTTACTGGCTTGTATTGTTGGTGCCTTCCCTACTGTGCCTGAAAAACACCAAGCAATGTTATTATGAGCTGTCTTAGACAATTTACATCAAAGAACCTTCTGTCCAGGAACTAAATTTAACTGTCTGTAAATTGCAAACAAAGGAAGTTATTATTTTTAAAGATTACATGCTGAAGAAGAACAATTTAAAATACAAAATTTGTATTAACATTACAGTTTGTTCAATATTTACAGAACAGTGAAGATTCCAAAACTGAAAATCATTGTCCATAAACAGCTGTAATATCTATAATGGCTATAAGTGTGTTTGCAATTGCCAGTAAACCACTTTTCTGGATAATCTGTACAGAATAAAGAAGGAGAATTTGAAATGTTCTTAATACAAATACTTTTAAGTCAGAGTCACTCAGGGTATTAACTATGCCTTTTACATTTTCTATATAGTAATTGTTCTTTATTGCAGTGAAAAACATGTATTTCAAAGCTGAAAGCACTGCATGTATTTTAAAATGTTTTGCATTGCATAGAAAAGAAAAACCACTATTGTCAAATTTGACACTCACCCCCCATAAAGGTCGTATTCTGCTTTCTTATCTTGAAAACAATTATTCAAAAATAATTCATGTCTTTATCTAGTCTTCACAGTCTTGAATTACAAGTAAAACAGGGCTTTCTAAATGAGCCAAAGTGTGGTGGACATTCAGTATATTAAATTAATTCCTCTCTGACATGAAACTTTTGGAGTAAGCCCTCCTTGACTGCCTAACACATTTACTTGGGTTACATTCTGTGTTTCCTTTAATCCCACCTATGTTTTGGCATGTAAAAATAACTCAGGTCTACTTGATTTAAAAGATCTCACCTTTTTCTTGTGTATCCTTCCATTTTACTGAGCATTACAGATGCAGTGTTTGAGACTTTGAGAAGGACATGAAAGTTGCTCCTGCACCCCAATGACTCAGTTGCACATAAATGCCATGGTAAGAAGTTCAGTAGAGTTACAGTATTTTTCTTTCATGAATAATAAAAATCAGAAACACAACTATCCTAATAAATCCTTTTAAGAACACTTCTTGGCTAATACAAAGCTGTTAGCTTTGAATGAGCCCTGCATTACTTTTTTTTTTAATCTGAAGGCTTCATCAACTCCAATATAGGATCTTAAAGAAAAACTAATTTGATAGTGTTTTTTGAGTTCTCCATCTGTATAAATAAACTGTAATGTGGACTATCAAGATCAGCAAATACAAAAACCGGATTTAGAACTTCAGGCTAAAGCCTGGGGAATGAAAATATTTTGTCATCAGAACATTCAAGGTCCATGAGATGTCACAGACAGCATCAGTTCATGGACCAGACAATTCATTCATCTATTCCAGATGAACTAATGGAGGAAAGGTTTTCTACTAAGTGAACTGGAAGGAAGGAAAGAAATAATATAAAAATAAAAATTAGCAGATTTCTGCTTTGTAGAATTAAGATCTAGAAGATTAAAACTGTGTTAACCTTGCAAATTATTGCAATGGCAAAATTAAAGTAACAACAGCACTCCTCCACAATTAGTATTATATTTCTTTGGAATCAGTATCAATGCTTTGTTTCCTACAGATGATAACTTTTGATCGAAAAAGACCCCCAAAACTCAAAAGGGTACAGCAACAGAGCAGTTCACTTCTTGGTCTCAGGAAAACAGTAAGTCTGCACTGGATACTGAAGAATTAAGTCTCACATTTGTCCCAAGTATATGTAATTCTACTCAATGGATCTGGCAAAGTGAATGTAAGATTTGGGATGACATTTAAGTTTTTCCGGTTTAAGTAAATCACAACTGTGCGTGACTAAGGGTTAGACAAAAAATATGCCTAAAACATCCATTTTTGTTATGGGTAGAACATATTTTGAAAATTAAAATCACCTGTGGGCCTAGATATTTCATGGGATTGGTAATGACATACAGAGTCTTTCACCACTGGATTCTTGCTCAAATTTTAATTAGCATAATCTAGAAAAATAAACCCAAATTTAGGAGCTTATAAATTCCTAGCTGTATTTCAGCACAGGTTAAATAGCTGCAACAAATACTCTGGTTAATTACTTTATTATTGGGCTCAATTCCTCCATCCATAAAATGGAATGCACCTAATTTTATACTAGTAGAGTGCTTTGGTAAAGGAGTATGAATTTTTCATGCAGTAACAATGGTGTTACTTCCACTGCCATGGAAGTAATTTCCTTTCTATAAAAGTCCTTAAAGCCTGCCAGTTTTATCTAAACTACTGTTTTAAGAAGCATCACAGTCTGCTCACATGGATGTACTAAAGATACATTGTACTTGGGAGATTCACTCCTGTCAAGGAGGAAAATGCAGCACTTTGTGGAGGTCAGCTCAGTTCTGATGTAACTATCCTTAACAAGTCACACTCCACAAAATCATGCTACTGTAAATTTTATTTAGATGATGTCCTATTCCAGTATATTATCTCCTTTTGCAGGAATACCTAGGTCAGTACAAAATACCATTACACTGGTGTTTACAGTAAAAGGTTTTAACAATATATCACAATGAAGCACTCTTCACAGTGCTGCCAGCACTCAGGCACACTGCTCCCTAGACGTGGGCTGCAGGACAACTAGCTTTATACTGGGATGTTTTCTAAATGCCTATTCTTGTTTGGTTTGTCTGTGTAAATAAAATAATATACTGGAAGGCTTAACCAAACTTGAGAATTGGAATAAGCTCACCAGAAAGTAAACTGGCTTTTATGAAACCACCATCTACCACAAGCCAAACTGCCAGCTGAGTTGCATTGCACTGGCTGGTCAAGGGCTACCAAGAATGAACTCATATTCTGAATCTGCTGTTTAGAAGACAGATGCCAGTATAATGCAAATTCTCAGCACATTGTTGACATTCACAAGTTGGAGACTGAACAAGTAAAGAAATGAAATCTGCCTTCACTCTCAGACACATTAGTCAGAAGTGAATGCTTATGCTATAAGATGCATGGACATATTATAAACTCAGGACATGAGTATCAGTGCTATCAAATAAACACATTTTATGGTGAGCAAATGTATTTCTTCCTAATTTGGAAAAACAGCCTACAGGATTACAGTGACAGCTTGGTCTCTCTGTCCATTCAACCTCTGGATTCCCCTAAGAGAACAGAGCAAGTTAAAACATCAACTGCTCTTACACATTTTTGATGCTTTTTTTCCCAAGGAGAATAGAAACAACCAAGCAATGAAGTCAAGTAGGCAGCAATAGCTTTTATGTGCATTTAAACTAGTTTGATTCTTGATTCAGTACCTGAAGATGACAAGCTCTGTATTCCATTACAAACCCTCAATCATGTAAATGCCCACATCCAGTAAGATACTCTCACACATATTCAGGAAAAATAAAACCCAAGCCCAAGAGGTTTAGTGGTAGAAAGAAACAAATGGATATTTATTAGGAAGTAAGGAGGCTTCAAGAATCCTCTTAAAAGGGGGAAGTATCAGCCAGACATGAATCCACCTGTGCACAGACAGATGAGGAAGGTGTGTACAAACCACATGCCATGGCTAATCATGGCATGTCAGGTTGCTGTTGTCAGTCTCTGACCTCACCAAAAAGTAAACATACTGACAGGAGTCCAAGAAAACCAACCTGAGGCTTGAGAAATTTCCCTAGGGCTCCTACCTTGACCTCAGTAGCTGCAGAGATGGGGACTAGCATGTTCTGCTTCAGGAGTACGAATTAGAAGTAGGATGATTAAATTGAGGCAACCACTAGGCTTCAGGAAAATTAAGAATTTCTTTCTTGGCCCAGAGTTACAGTTTAGGACAGTGAGAAACAAGTTCCTGACCTGGTTTAGAACTTTCCATGAAAAACTGCTAAGTAAGGAGCTAAACATGTGAGAGTTTAGTCCTAAGGTTGTTTCAAAACATTTCACTGTGTTGGTCCGAAACACCTTGAAACTGCATATGAAAACATGCATTCTTCAGCCAGCATGAGGTAAAAAATTAACGTCAACAATGTTGCCAATGTCAACACTGTAAGTTTTTCCATGCTACTTGTTTGTAATTACAACGAAATTCATACAAATGTAACAATCTCACTAAAACATTTAAACCCATACCTTGTGGTCTAATGGTCTGAGTTATTACCACTGGCATCCTAATCTGGGTAGTCTGGCAAGCAGGGGTTCGTTTCACAGTTTGAGCAGATGTTGACTGGATAATCTGCTATTATTAAAGAAAAGTATACTTATATTATACTCTTTATACACAAACACACACAACGTAAATACACTAATACCTGTAATTACCAAGATAAGCACGTGGATCTCTACAAGCACAACCAGCTGGTGACAAAAGTCATATTCATGTAATGCATGTGGTTGTGTGTGTGTGTATATACCTATTTTGCCATTAAGCTTTAAAAAAAAAAATCAAATCATATACGACACAGATGTCATATCTCACAACCTGCATTAAAAATATATTTCAAAGCCATAAGGTTAATATTAAAATTTAGACTTTTGTCTTCAGAAATTTTACTAGGAAGAAAAGCAGTTTTGTAGAAGAAAATGCTGCAATAATTGTAGTGGTATTCACCTACAAACATTACTCTTTGCAGAAGTATCTACGCTTTTTAAAGAAAACATACTAAAAATAAATCCTAAAATATTATGGGTTCCAAAGTCAGATCTACACAAGAAAGCAAATCAAGTTTTGTGGTGATCATATACTACGAAGCTTTTAAATGCTAAGATATTCTCAAGGTTTCACTTACTACTAATTACAGTTCTGAAGTCCTTCCCCAAAACTGAACCTGGGTTAGAAACTTAAAATTTGACCCATAAACAAATCAAATAAAAAAAAAAGCACGTGCAAGGGTCATGTTTAATCAACAGCAAAATGTACATTCATATGACCAGGGACAAGGCAGGCACAGACATAATGAACAGAAGATTCAGAAAGATGTGTGGATGCTGCAGAGCTGTAAAATACCCATAAATAAACTTTGAAAATAGAACACTGGCAAATAGCTACGGGTAAGATTGTAATCACAACTCAGGCATGGCAATTTCAGAAGCCACGTGCTCCTCACAGCCACTGTGAATTCCTCCCACCGTGAGGTGCCTGCTGACCCCGAGCCTGCCCCTGTGGGATGCAGCTTTCCCTCCTGGAAGGCAACACCACACTGCACCTCCCCACAGCACCACCCCTACACAGAGCACCTAAAACCATCTGACCTGGCTGGACAACAAATGGCCAAATCTCTGAGTGCAAAGCAACCTACGGAGAAAAGGAAAGGAGAAACAGCATCTGCAAATGAGACACCAAAGTAGAGGCTGAGCAAGGAGGAAACCGTTCAGTTAGCAGGAACCTGAGGGTTTTCTCTGAAAGGGAGACAGGTGAAAACTACAAACAAGGACAGAGTAATGGGGGACTTGGGATGTGCTCTGGAGAAAAAACAAATAGGGCCGTTCTGAAGTTACAAAACTGCATTTTGTACGTCCTAAAATACAGGGAGTTGAAAAGTTATAATAAACCTGTGGATGTAGAAGTATTAGCTATAACCACCTTGTAAAAAGAGAAAAGGGAAAAAAGATTAAGGATTCAGCTTCAACTATGGACACTGAAGGAAAATGTAGCATTTGTAGTAAGCAGAGAAATGGAGCAAATAGATACAAATTTACTTGGTCAAGACAGTGAGTGAATAGTCACACTCAGAGAGGAAAGGATAAAGTATCTACCATGCTTAAAAATAGGAAAGAAACAGAATTGATCAGTGAAAATAATAGAAAAAAGTAGAATTTAACTGCATTTTGATGCACAGGAAACATGAACAAGTGTGGTTTTGGTAAAAAGACAGAATAGTCCACATGAAAAAAACTTATATTGGTATGACAAAGGAGAATGTTGCCACTTTTACAATAATTTATTGGATAAGTTTTCAGAGAATAGTTAAGAAAAGCTGCTGTACCTTAATGGGCCAGAAGCCAGGCCATAAAGGAGATGTGTGGGACCTCTGGACATAATTACTATCTGGTATTACAGTAATCTGCATTTTTTTCTCTCTCTCTGCAAAGCAACTTCTACAGTTCAGAACCAAGTTCTGTTTCCCTTGAATAATATTTTCATGTGAATACCCTACAAAATGAGCTGCTAACACCATGAAAGACAGGACAGTATCAAACCATTTAAGATGACATAAGAAATGGCAATGTTTTCTTTACCATCCAATACATTCCAAAACTTTTCTTTTTGCAAGCACTGTACTAGGACTTCAATGAATGAACAAATGCTGAGAGTGTAGAAAATTATTGAGAAACAAACTTTTCCAAGGGGCAGAGACCAAAATCATCCTCTTAAACTCCATACAGAAACTAATCAGCAACAAGAACATACTCTCTCAAAAGAACAACTGCGCCAGACCTTAGAGTATCATTTTACACTAAACCTCAGTTTTTATACTGGAGTTTTAAGAAATGTTCAACACAGATGCAATCTCCAGATCTGGAAGTCATTAAGGAATTAAAATTAGCAATTTTTTTCTGAAACAGAGAATGTAACTTCTTTGCAGGCAAACTACGGACATAGTAAAAACCAATGAATTAGAGGATCCTGCATTAAAACTTAAACTATCTAAGCCACAGTTCATCAATGAAGATAATTCAAACTGCTCTAACCTTCTTGCCTGTTTTCCCAACATCATAAACATTATTATTAAGTCCTTATATTGACCTGAAAGTTGTAGACAATGAACAAGTGTTCAAGCAAGCCGGTCTGGGAAATGATTAACTTAAATTATTTCTTATTTCTCACAGACTAAAAATGCATACAAGTCATTATGTCACATTATCGACCCATATTCTGAATCAAAGCTGAATGCCACTGATCAGTTCACAAGCACTGACCCAGACTGAGAGAGCAGATACAGAAGTTTTAGGACACCGAGGTTATCATGGACATTACTCCAGTCTCCAGAAAAGGGGAGATTTTAGTGCTGTTTGTAACCACCTTTGGGAAGACGTAGAGAAGGGAAAGTCAGACTCTCTCAGATGTGGAGAGCAGAAGGATGTAACACAAGACACAAGCTGGAATATAGGAAATTCCAATGTAATATAAGAAAAAAAAATTACCAAGAAGGCAGAAAAGCTCTGGAATATGTTGCCCCAAGAGGTTAATTTCTTCCTGAAAACACTCAAAACAGAACTGGTCACATGGGAGACACCCTAATGTGCAAGTAGGAGGCTGCACAAGACATGTCCAGGAGTCCTTTCCAATCTTTAACCACTGTGTCCATAAACACATCATCATGGATTTTATAAAAGCGTAAAAGTCACAAAAGGTAACAAAACAGAACATAAAAGTCTTCAAAGCACACAGAAATTGTGCACCATTTCACCTCCACTAAAAAGGGAAGTATTTTAATTATGTACACCTCTGAAGACAGCAAGCACAACAACAGAACAAGAAAGGCACAGAAAACAGCAAAGACAGAATGTGATTTAGTCATTGTCTGGGTTTTACAGAGTTCGGAAAATGGTAAAATTACCAAACAAAATTATCATCAAGACAGTGTTGAGTCAGCAAGTACTGTCATATACTAGTTATTCCTCCTCAATTTATCTATCTAAAGTTGAAGAATTATGTCCTAGGCTGTTGCACTTTGGAGCTCTTCAAGGAACACACTAAAGCAGAGAAGTCATTGCATTGCTTCTTCAAGTGCAATGAGTGAACAGTTGCCTGCATTTTTCTTCTATAAAATAACATTTTTCTGCAAAGTAAGATGAACATTTCTCTCAAGAGAAAGTATTCTCCCTCTCCTTTTATTTCATCTATGCACTTCTCCCCTTGTCATTTCTCTCTGCTATTCACACTCACTTTGATTCACCATTTGTCTGCTCTGCCAGACCAGTTGCTCCTCTCACCTCCTGAACCCTGGAGATATTCCTCTGTCCTTTGCTAAAGCTGACTAAACTTCTACAGGTGAAAAAAGGGACGTTTATACAAAGATGCTTCCATAAGGCAGCAGACTCATGAAGACAAAAAAAAGGCTGTATAACAATCCCACTACTGATAACCAGAATAACAAAGAGATGACAGCTGAAATACTTTTTTTTTTCTGAGGGTTTTCTTCAAAAAGCCTGGATTCAGAAACTCTAAGAGAATATAGTAATGGTTCTCTCAGGTCCTAATTTCAAGCCAAAAGGTGATGATCATTCCGTGACAGGTGTGACTCTTCCACTGTGTAAGGAATTGCAGGCCAGAGAACAAATTACAGACATGAACACAGATCAATAATCAACAACACAACCAACAAATACAGACTGAGAAAGAATCCAGCCAAAGCACATAAAACGTTCAGAAGCAGAAAGGGAACAGAAGTTATCAGCCTTTCTCATGCCTGCACAAGAGACGAAATAAGAGCCACTACCTACAAACCACTGACAGGAAAAGTCCTTTAGGACAATTAGATTAGAACTCATTTTTAAAGTTTCTGAGGACAAGGATTTTGCAAACCTCATGGAGCAGGGCACATGCACGAGGTTCCAACCTTTATTTGCCTCCCTTTAACTTGACAAGGGCTGCAAAACCAGCCTGGCTCAATTCACAGAAATCACCCTTTGCAACAAAAGCATCTGATCCAAAAGCTTAAACCTATCAAGTACTGCAATAAAGACAAAAACACAGTAAACAAGAGCTTCTGCGAAGAATGAAAAACTAAAATAAATTTGAAAAATATATCCTTTACCAAGCAATTTTTCTCTCGAGTAAGTTAAAAAAAAAATTGTGGAAGGAAGAAACAAGACACGCGTAAACATATAAAATTCAGAATGGCTGTGGTCTGATATGACATTTATCTTCACTCATGAGTAAACACTTGCTAACTCACTTGTGGCTATGCCACTTGTGATTTATCAGTCTACTCACTCCTGAAGATAAATGTCATATCAAACCTCAGCTATCATGTAATCTGGCAGCATTAACTTACAATGTTCATGCTTTTATGGGCCTAGAATTCCTATTCACCATTGCTTACCATACCGCAGGAGCAGCTACAGTTTTTCAATGGTGCCTCAAAATCTGCGTAAGCAATTTTTCCTCCCAAATAAAAAGAACTGACTATTTAAAAACCCAGCACATAAATTTTAATGTTAACATGACAACAATATTATTCCACTGAGTAAAGGTTTTCAACGAAGAAATTAAGAAAAATAAAACAGAAGCCACAAGCTCACTTGTCCCACCTGCTCCTCAATGGATTATACAATTCTTCCTACAATGGTCAAATGGTCTACTTATGAGTGTTTTCAATTATGACTTTTTTATCACTGTCTTTGGGAGCCTGATCTACCATCTAATATTCTCTTTTTTTAGGGATATTTTGCCTTATATCCTACCTAAATCCTAGTTCATCTAATTATATCCTGTAATTCATATTTATACAATCTTGGTCTGCTCCAAATAACGGTCTTTTATTCTCCCTTACAATCAGTGTTTGCCCAAGTTATATGTGTTCAATTATCTTAAGCTTTTCTTTTAATCTTTGCTTTCAAGCCTGGCCTTTTGTTATTGATTTCCAAACAGCAATCAGTGACAATATTCTCCTTATATTAAGGTACAGCCCACAAAATTCTGAAAATAAAGTCCAGGACAACAGCTCAGAAAACCACTAGGCTGTGTTTCAAAGAGGCATACAATTTGTCAAGTATAGGCTTTGTTCCTGTTAATGGATCCCAGACATCTACTGCTCAACTGCCATTTTAATTTAAATTTATTTGCACACCAAATTCCACATCAGTGGCTAGATCTTTATTAGTTCATTAATAGAAAATACTCCTTTTATCCGAACAGCCGTCTATTACTCTTCCATTTCTAAGCTGCCTTGCAGACAAGACAAAAAGAAAATGATTTCCTAAAATTTCACTAAAATGTGTACAAATTACATTCATTCATGAACAGAAAAGTGATGCCAGAAAAGCTTCAGTGGAGAATTAAAAAGCCAAGCGGAACATCCCCATATAACATAATTCTTATTCTGCTGTTGTATCTTGTTTCCAAATTCCATTACTCTATCTCAACTCTGAGAGACTCCAACCACGGTGACAGTGCAAGGAAAGTGCCAGTAAATGTTTGAGCAAATGCTGTTCTAATGTAACTTAGAATAGGGCAGAGTCTCCCCTCTGGACACTGTGTCCAGTTAGTGCAGCAGAAACAGTGCAGATGGATTTCCATACATCCCTCCTAATCCTAGACCTGCATGAATCTTTATATAGCTTTGTATATAATTAAATTTGTTTTAATTAAGATGGATCACTGATTTACTGCGGTTTTTTAGCAATCAAGTTTAATACTTGGCTTTAACCTCCTTGTGATGCAGTCAGCGCCAATACAATACATAAAGTGTAATCCATCTCCATTACTCATCAATCTAGTTATAACCTCAACACATGTAATAAAGAGCAACTCTCTTATTCATACAAATTTTACAAGACAGGCAATGTCAGCATATATAAGGCAACACAGAGCACATGGACTCTAAGAATGGCAATTTAGACAAACTTTGAACATTGCACTTAGAACAATTAAAAAAATTGACCGCTGGTTTATCTCATTAGTGTCTCATCAATAAAATTTTAGCCTACGATTGCTCCCCTTTTCTCTACCTAGAAGTAGCACTATCTAGCTTTATAAAGCATTGTTGTTCATAGTCTGGAACATTATTCCCATACAAAACAGATTAAAAAGTCTCCTGTTCCATCTCTGCTAATATTGTACATTTCAAAGCCTTTGTGCAAGCTATGCTGCATGCTGACTGCATACACAACATTTCCATGTTGCAAGGCACCTCAGAGTGACTGGAAAAAGCATCACCACAGCTGACACCTCTGGGAAACAGAAAAGTCAGACGAAGGAACAGCTAACAGACCCTCCACATTTTAAGGGAAACTGGACTACTGTAAACTGGCTGGTATGAAAAGATCTATATTCTAAAACAGGCTTGCCCTTCTGCAGCTGGACAGTTTGCAAAGCCAGCTGGAACTCTCTCCAATGAGCTTCAGGCTTGGAAAAGCTGGAGCTCAGCCAGTTCCTCCATCAGTGCTGGCCACCCTCAGGCAAGCCAGCTGCAATCTTCTTCTTCTGGACAAGTCCAAGGCAAGATGGCCAGCAGCTCTTCCTGTGCTCTGATTTCGGGGAGCACTGTGATCACTGTCACTACAAAAAAATCAATACTTATGAGCAATTACTGGGGCGATATGGAGCTGCTGCTGTGTTGTCTGCTTGGCACCCGAGTTGATGGCTGCTGGGCTAAGATTCTTTGATGCAGTAACTCTTGATGTCTGATGCTGCTTTCGTCTGTACAGAACTACTTTGAGGGTCACTAAGTGCCTGGTTAATGTAATGTTTGATTCTATTAACTAATGACTGATAAATTTAAAGAAAATATGAAAAGACAGTTTCACACTGAAGTAAATACATTATCATTTTTAATGTCTTCTCCCTAAATCTTTTCCAGAAAAGGAATAGTATTAGCAATAGTTTTACTCTGCACAGTTTGTGACCTTTTGGAAATGTAGTGGTCATTTCATGTACCCAGTGAATAAAAATTCAGCCCTAGACCTGTGATCTCCTTACAGACAGAAAACCAACTTCTCTTGCCCATCAGGTCAATCTCCACAATGTTACTTGAGCAGTTTTCAGCTCCTCCTATGACACAGGTATGTCAAAAAAGCTCTTTACATTGTTAAGCTCTACTCAAGCTAACATCACGATTGCTTGCTTTGAGTATCCATTGACATGAGACAGGCAGAATGTGCCTCTCCCAGAAATTTGGCTTTATCCCAATCAGAAAATACTCCACCAAAACTATAATCCTAAGAATTCCTGTGGTCTTACACATTTTTGTCCTACATAAGTGTTTCTCAAAAGGTGAGGTACAACTTGCCCAGTGGGCACAGGAGCACTTTAGGTGGGCTGCACAATATTGGAAAAAGCCATGTTACATGGCAGTAGATTAATCTTAAGATTGTGGTGTGACATAAGGCCAGACTTACCAGCCATGGACATTTCTACTTGTAAGCAATCTGTCAGCTGCAGGCAGAAATTTGCTTACCCTGGGACAGGGAGAGATTTGTACACCTACTGTCTGTAATTATCACCAGTTTCTGCTCTTCTACCTAAAAGAGCCAAAGCTATTGTCCATTCAGTCATGAAACATGGACAAATCAAAGAGATGTCACAAAAAGTGTGAGGAACACTTATCTAATTAATACAACAATCTAGACAGGGTGGGGAGAAGCCATCTCAGAAGAAGAAAGAATGCAAGTGGCTGGACTTGCATTGAAGCAGCTGAGTTAAGGTGAAAAATACCCAACTGTCTTGTGTGCACTACAACTGCCAGAGTCAGAAATCTTAGCACTCAAGATGTTCTCACACATTAGAACTATGCTCACTAAAGGATTATTAAATTATATTAATTTTATTTAAAAGTTAATAATTTAACCACTAGAAAGTGTTTGTAAGGTTTCAAGACACAGCTCAGGTCTTTTCAGACTGTACACTGAAACTTTTAAATTAAGCTAAAGAAATATTCTCTCTCCACACACCTTACAAATTATTTATATGCTTTATAGAGCCTATAAACTCAAGGCCAGATCTCTTGGTTTTACATTATCACATATGCATCTCTTGATGTTTATAATACAAATTTCTATCAACTTGATACATATTCTGGAACCTGTCTATATGATTTTGAAACCTAAGTGAAGTACTTTACTCACACATATACAGAAACCACAGACAAGGAAACTCTCACAAAGGGTAGTAATGCCTGCATAAACTCAAGGCCTTGAAAAATCCTTAACATCTTTTAATTACAAGTGCAAACACACACACAAGATCCTGTGTAACAGCAGGATAAAGTCACCACGCTCTCAGTGACTACCTGGCTGTACAGTTGCCTTACTGATAGTGCCTTTGAAATTAAAGAATCTAAGCACACACACTATGCACAACAAAGATACAGTTCAGTGAGTAACAGCGAATGGCATTATTGCAAAACAAAATATCCTGGCACAGCACAGCTATCCTTCTACAAGATTTTATAACTATGTGCAGGAGAGTTTAAAATGAGAGAGTTAATTTTAAAGCAAAGCAGCATGCCTAATTACATACTCAACATTATACTCTTGCCTGCAAATCTCGGAAAGCTTTCTGTTCTACATTTGTAACTCCCTGAAACTCCACTGTGCTCATACAACAATTGTTCTATCGCAGACAAAAAGGCCAAGAGTGCATTACCTTAAATTTATATTAACAATCTTATCTAAAGTAATGGTTGAGCATACATGTGAAATGACAGAAAATGAGGTACTACCACATACCACAGAATATGATACAAACAAAAAAGAATTTTCCCAAACAAGTTGCAATAAAAGTGACACTGCAAACTGCTACACAGTTCATTAAGAAATCCTCTTTTATACTACAGTACCTACCAGTTGAGAACTCTGATTTGACTGTACCACCTTAACCTGAGGAGGCTGCACTGTATTTGATACAGAGACTGTGCAAATGTTGTTTGGTTGCCTTATTCCTATTGTCTGCGTCGTGACAACAGAGGAAATGCTTCCCGAGGCAGATTGAGGTATAACTTGTGAGAGCTTGGTTTGTTGGAGTGACTGCTGAGACGGCTGTCCTTGCAAAACCAAATGTTGACTATTCAGTAAAGATTGTCTCAGTGCAGGTAGACTTTTCTAAAAACAGAAGAAAGTTTATGAAGTATCAAATGTAGCAGATTGACAAAAAAGCATTCTGAAATTTGCTGTAAACATAATTAAAAGAATGGATCTTTCTTTCCAATTTTACTAACTGCCTATTCATCAAACAGAAGTAAAATTGAACATATTTTGTAAGGGAAAGTTCAGTTTACATTTTTAATAAGCTTTCAGTTCAGATTTAGCAACCCTGTAGATTTTCACATGCCCTTAATTCCACTGTAGCAGTAAAATGTAACACTCTTCTTCTCAAGACTATCTAGAACTTGTACCTTAAGTCTCTGGAAGGGCAAGAAATGGAAGCAGAAAAGGTAGAACCATAGAACAACTCTATTCCGACCACACACTAGAAGCAGCAAGCTGCATCAATTTACTCCTCCTGACACACCTCCAGTACCTAGAACCAGATGATTTCACTCTCAGTGCCCAAGAGCAGCAGCTGTTTATTGGATTATATCTGAAGTAATGCATTGTGATTGGATTAAAAAAGTGTACTATTGTAAGCTCCATGCTCATACCACTTCAAGGAGAATAAACTTCTAAATGGTTGTACTGTACCTTCATGTGACGCCTTAGGTTTTAACTTTTATATTTTTCCAATCCTGCAGTGCCCAGTGTAACTCTGCAGGTCCCTGGAGCTCGTTCAGTGCTGTTCTCTCATGCTCACACTGACATAACAAAGCCTCTCCAGCTCGCTCTCCAAGGACACCCAGACCCTCCTGGGCCCAACAACTGCAAACCTTCATCTTGGGGAGAGGGGGGCAAGCTTGGGCAAATTCCATCCTTGCCTGGCTTCTGCTTGGGCAATTGATGCTGATATCAAAGTGGGAAGAACTCGGGAGCTGTCATTGTCCATTTTGGGATGCACTGAAGTAGAAGCCTCTGGAGCTCAGAGTGTGACCTCTGAAGGCCTTTCAAATAAATCCCTCCTTTATTGCTTTATTCCTGTCTGGTCTCTGTTTCTAGGGAGCTATTTAAGGCAACACATGAACAAACTTTTTATTCTTTAAGTGGCAGAAGTGTTCTTTTGAACTGCCCCCCCAGGTAGCTGAAGAATGCAACAGTGTTTAGCCCAAGCTACAGTTCTTTTTAAACTTCTAATAGTGGTTTAAAAACTTAATACCTGTTGCCCAGAAAGGACTTCAAAGAAGGGAAATAAATCAAAACTTATCATGATGCTAGAAGTGACTGCAGTAAAAGCCACAAACAAGAGTTAATGATAACTTGAAAAAACAGAAGCAGGAAGTTCCAAAGTAAAGTTGCAGGGAGAGAAGAGAGAGTGGAAATCTGCCCTAAATAGAGAAGTTTTGAACTAGACCAAAAATACTTTTAAAAACATATTAGTGGTTTTCTTGGGACTTAAACATGCTTTTTATGTTTGTATAACTTCCTGCATATGGAAGTTATTGTAGCTAATTTACAGAACCAATTAAAAGTTAAATTTATCCCCACATATACTAACTTAGGACCCAACAATAAATCTATTTGATATCACATCAGAAATTCTACTGTTGATTAGCTCCAGATTAGAAGCAGAATCATCTAATCAACACCTTTACCCAGTTCAGTTTTTCATAGCTCTAATCAACACCTTTACCCAGTTCAGTTTTTCATAATTATTGGTACGTGTGGATTAAAAGTTATCAATGACCCAAACATAGATTAGAAAAACAGAAGGGAAATAGCTTATTAAATTACTTGAAGCATTCTGTGGAAATAACTTGGGACTGTTTTTCTTCTTCACAAAAATTTACTTACTACCACAGAAAAGTGTATTTATGATAAAAGTAAAGGATTGCTACAGAATAGCCAATGCATAGTTTCCAAACTAGGAAGTAACTGCTTTCTTCTTTAAAATTTAATTACTGCACCATTCTAGATCAGGGCGACTCAAGCTGCGAACTCCAGATCAGCTTTGGACGACAAATACATTTTTCTTAAAACTCAGCCAAGGTCTCAAGCACAGAAGGTCTCCCTCCTGTAGGAACTCCCTGTTTCTCACCCCTGTCCCAGGGTGTTGCAGCAGCCCAGGGCCACAGGAGCTGTGAGCATGACCTGCATGGGACTTCCAGACAAGACAATCCTGGCAGAAACGGACAGTATTTAGAAGTCAAAAAAAAAAGTGTAGTCCTGCTCTGGACCAGTGAAGATAATGCCATTTAAAAAGGATATTCTAACATTTAATGTAATGAAATTATGCACTGAAATAAATTTATCCACACAATATTTACATTACCTTAAGGAAAGGTACAAGGTATGGCTGAGGAGATGATTTGAGTTCTGTTTGAAGGCGGCCTGTAAATTCTTCTGGATCAATTTTTGCATCCTTCAGGGTGAAGAAGAGAAAAAGCATCAACATCTCAGTTCAGTTGCTTGGTTGCTTCTTTCCCAGCTAATAAATACACATATCTCTCTAGCTAAATAGGCTGCCATATCAAAAACTTCCAGAACTGAAGTCCCTTCACTCCTCTCTAACATCCTTCTGCCAAGCACTAATTCAAACACGTAACATGTCACTCAAAATTCAGAGAATTCCCATGGGGATGCACAATTTCAGACAAAACGAGGCCCTGGAAACGCTCAAACACTCTTCTGGGACTCCACTCTATTGCTAACATTTACATAGTGATTTCTTTTTTTAAAATTAAAAGAAAACAACAACATCAGGTTGTTGACAAATATAAAATTTGTCAGTCTTTGTAATAATTCCAAAACCAATTCTGATGGTACAATTTAAGATGCAGAATCCATATATATAAAACTGTATATGTAAAGCAATGCCATACATAAAAGGCACACTTATAAGTATATAGAAAATTTTCTCCTCTATGAATTTGTGTGTATACTCACAAAATACACCCTTATAAATACATCAAATACATAACCAATCATTTATTTAGTAGTTAATGCAAAAGAATTCTAACTTGGGTGCATTTTATGATACTTCTCAAGTATCACTAGTTACAAGTTCAGGTTGTAATAAAAACATTAATTAACCTTCCTGACTGATACAGAACAAGAGAAAAACCAACCCAAAACAAGCTTCAATAAATATATTTATTATAAATGTGTGTTGGTACTCTGTTTAAAATACTATAAGTAATTACCTCTTACTTATTTACTCTTTTCAAGTTTGTAAAAGTTAAAATATGTTTTTACTGGAATCACTGAATATGATTGTTGAATGGCTCATGCTTGGAAATGGTCTTAGGCTTGTCTGAAATATCCAGATTTCTCTGGCAACGAATTCAAAGAAACATATAGCAACTACTTTTAAATTCAAGTTCTTCATAGACTATTTACACTTCTTTTAAGGAGATTGACTGCTTTCCCAGCTCCACAGTAACATCTGCCTGTAACTCATTTATACAACTCACTACAGCATCTGTTGCACTGGAGACTGCAGCAAGCCCAGCCTTTTTCTGGGCCCAGGGATGCTGTGTGAAACAGCTCTGCCCCTGAAAATCCCCATGCCACTAAGGCTCCATGCAAGGGCATCTGGCTGCAGAACAGCTGAAAATCACCAGCTCAGGAAAATACTTTTCCTTCAGTCCTAGAAACTCTAAACCACATTGTGAAAGGATGTCTCTACAGTCGTTCTGTGCTGCAAACAATTAAGAGCTTGTTGTTTCAGCAAAAAGCAGGGTTTGGAGGAAAAAAAACCTTAATGAATCCTCAAGGAAAAATCCCCTATTTTACTAAAGAAATTACCAAAACATTACCCATCGAAACAAGAGTGGCTTTCACAACTGCCTACTAAATACTTTGCTGCATTTCCCCTTACAAAAACCAAGAGAAAGTCTGCCTTTAACAGATTTTTTAATATATGTAACATACAGAATATTGCATTTTGATGAAGCCCAATGCCTTTCACTTTCATTACGGCCAAAAGAATTGTTAAGATCAAAGCAATAGTTTTCAGCATCCATAAATAACAAGCTTAATAGATAACTAACAAAATAAAAGGTACGTAAATATTTACCAACAAATCTTGAACCAGAGCTTTCACATTGCGGGACGTTTCTGGAGATGGTGAATTATGAGAAGCAAGTTTTATAAGGGTAGCTAAAAAGTTTTTGCATTTTTTCACATTCTCTTGCATTTCCTGCAAAAGCCACAGAAAATAAGTATCAGTTCCATGCTATTTTTCTGTCACAATCAATGCATGCTCTGACCACTACAAATACGGAAATTGATGAAATTTTTCCAATTTAGACAGGACGTACATAAAATACATCTGCAGCTGTTTTGCTATTACTGCTTGTTACCTGAGACTTTTTTATCTTCTTTATGTAACTCAACATCGTAGCTCGCAAATAACAACAACAAAAAAATCAATGAAAGAAATACATGTCGTATTTTACAGTCTGCTTTGGTACAAATAACCTTAAATATGAGAAGTAACACAAGAATTTGCTAGAGATGCATTCCCCTTTGAGATGCCCAATACACAATGTACAAACATTCCCTAAGCTATCTTAATTTGTTAAATTATTGATTCAGTATGTTTTTACTGCAGCTACAGCAGTAAAATCAAATTAGAAATAAGTCTTCAAACATCATCACATCTAATCCTTTTTTCATTAGTAGTAAAACAAGCCATTATTTTTACATGGTGTAATTGCTCCAAGATACAGAAATGCCACACATCAGTGTAACCATAGTTTTGAGGCCCAGTAACAGGAAAATTATGAAATCCATAGACCGAAGGCCTGACTGTTCTGTCTGCAGAATAGATCTTTCACTAGTGACACATACAAGGTAGGATGGGGAAAGCTGACCACAAGCGTTCTTCCTCCCTCTAAGAATTTGTATCCCATGTAGCTGAAAGCAGAGGAAGGATTTTCCTGTTTATCAAGTATTTGTTCCACTAGGAGATACATGCTTGCATGAAGAGAAAGCTCTTCCTGCTTCTGAACAGACCCCAGGAGTTCCTAAAGTCCTAAGGAAACAGTGTTTCCAGTGTTTTCAAACTTGCCTGCGATACAACGGTGGTTCCAGGCACAGGAGAGCTGGGAATGACCAGGGGCTGTGCTGGTACCTGTGCTGCTGTGTGAGGGGGGAGCGGCAGCCGAGGCTGACCTTGGGGCTGGGCTGAGCCCTGGCTCTGTCCACCAGTGATCACTGCAGGCTGCTGAGAAGCTGAAGCTCCAGTTGCTACTGTTGTCTTGAACAAATTTTGAGCACTCGTCGTAGCTACTGATACCTATCAATATTTTATATTGAAAAAACAGGTAATTATCTTCTTTTAATGCTTTTACTCAAGCATAGAATTCTTACAAGGAAAAGCTTGTTTTGGTGACACACAGCACACACCACAGCCCTCAATAGGGACAAACACAGAGCAGCACGTCCACTGCTGCAGCAGTATTCATCACTCCAGCTGATTTGAACTTTTACTTTAAAGAAAATGAACGACCCTCAAATTTGTTATCATCTAGGAAACAACAGAAAATAAGATCTAGGCTGCCACTCATCACCTGCTAACACAGTCTGACTACACATTCCTTATTAATTTCTAGGATAACATTTGCAACAAAATAACATTAAAATTCACTTCCAAAAAACCACGTAAATCATAAAACCATAGAATGGGTTGGGTTGGAAAGGAACCTAAAGTTCATCCAGTTCTACTCCCACCATGGGCAGGGACACTTTCCACCATCCCAGGTTGCACCAAGCCTTATCCAACCTCTGTCCCACCCAGCCTTAGACTCTTCCAGGGATGAGGCAGCCACAGATTTCCCTGGGCACAGTGTGCCAGGGCCTCCCCACCCTCACAAGGAACAATTCCTCCCATATACCTGCCCTAAACCTCCCTTTTGAGTTTGAACACTTTTCTCCTTGTCCTAGTACGGCAGTCCCTGCCCCACTGACCGTGGTGTGAGACAGCACAGCCCCTCCTGGCAGCGTGGCCGTGGCGCTGATGGGCGCAGCCGTCGATGGCACCACCTTGGCTTGCACGGGGAGGCCCAGCCGGACGCTGGAGGTGCCCACGGATGCTGGCTGCTAATAAAGGAAAAATGAGCATTTTATTATTTTTTTTCCTCCTTAGTAACTTGATCTCCAAGGCTTTTTAATAATAGTGATTACAAGAATAATCATTTTTAATACTGCAAAAAAAAAATCAAATCTAGTAATGAGTTCTTAAATATATATATTCACAAATACTGGAAAAACTAGCTTTCTCATGTTCAATGACAGGTTTGCAATATTTCTCCTAAAAACCATTTCTTGTACAGCTATATGGAAAAGACCAGAAAATACAAATGTGACCTGCAAAAAAATTGATGTCGTATTGATGCATTAATTCAGTTGCAATATTTACATGTCAGTATTCATCAATACGTGAGTTTATCATTGTCAATAACACTTATTGGTCCTCTTGGTATTTACTGGCCTGTTCTAGTGCTTTTTGCTTATGAAAATTAATATGGACAGAAAATTTAGAAAGCAGAAAAATATTTTTAAAATAATTTTAGATTGAATTACATAGAAACTAACTTGCACAGAAATGAAGTCTAAGCATTGGGAGAACCTTTGTCATAGAACACAGGCTTTGTACCCAGCCAGTAACTGCGATGTGAAGTGTAGACAAAGGAGAATGACTGACCTACAGCCTTTCAGTCAGTAGTATATTCCACAGGTCAGGAAATTTATCTCATTCAGCAAACATATTACTTACTTTGTGATTTATTTTCATTGCAAGACTGAAATCTCTTACCATCTCACAAAAGGACAAGACTTAGGAATTAAAAAATGTCTCCAGAGGAATTGTTACTTAATTCCACAGGAATTAAATACCATTATAAATGAAATACATCACACAATACTGCAATTATGACAAAGTAAGAACCACTCATTACTAAAAATGGAGGCCACACTGGTATCTTATAACTTGCATTTATTAAGATTTGCATTCACACACTTGGAAAAGACAAATTTTCTATGTGGATAGAGTAATAAATCATGGCTGATGTTGCTTCTCACAAGATAAAACTAGTTTTCCTTGATTTATATTTTAATTTATATGTCTCTAAAATTCATATTTTTATAAAGAACTGCTTATTTTAGATTCATACATTGTCTATTAAACCCACATAAAACACTTCTTTAAAGAACATCCAGTGTACTCTAAGATATCTCCAAAAGGAACAGAAGCCCAGGCAGGCACTCAAAGCCCCAAGCATTCCTTACAAATCAGTCCAGCAACATCATCTACCGGATATCAATCTTCTGTACTTGGGGAAAAAAAAAGGAGGAAAGAAAACAAATCAAATAAATCTACCTGACATCTGAACAAACCCTTTTTTTGTTTGTTTGTATAGCTTTCAAGGTTTTTAAAATCTTGACTAGGGATGTCTTCCATCCTGAGACAGCCCAGAGACAACAAACAGCATCATCATGAAGAGGCAGAAATGTCTGCTTCTTTGGAAGAAGGATCATATAAGCTTTTTCTGTTTTAAATACCCTACACCTCTTTTCTCCACTATAAAAATGACCAAATATTTTAAAATACTGGTTGAATGAAATTGTATCTACCCAATGAGTATTTGCATCTAAAATATAAATATCGTGTATCTTGTTCACTTGCTTATAATCAGTTTCCAGCCTAAAAACACAGCATGACTGTGATATCTGCCCCCTTATCAGTCCAGGCTTCCAGAAGTGAGGATTTAGGAAACAAGCAGATAACCAGGGGCACTTCTGGCAGCTACTTGGTTCCCGGCAAGACCTGGAGCCAGAAATCCACAAATAGACAGTGAGACTAGAGAATTTTCTAGAGCTAGAGAATTTTCCTCAGCTAATGAATGCCCAAGATTCATCACAGGAACATAGTTGAAAATAAAACGGCACATAATTAAAATATAAATTTTCACTATTATAATACCCAACTAAGAACGTGTTCCAGTGTGCCAGACCTCAGCAGTAAACTCTGAAACTTGAAAGCTAAATTCACTCTTGGTTTTAAAAATCAATAGTGACAAAAGCCTTTGCTAGAAAATGGCAGTAAAATCTACTAATGTGCTGGATATGAAGAGAACTGCCAACAAAGTAATGCAATAGTTTGCTAACATGGTTCCAAAACTCAGAAGGGTTAAAAAGGCAAGTATGAAATGAGGGGATAAGAAACATAACAACGAACTAGGCTGGAGAAATTCTTAAATATCATGGAAATGATCTTCAAGTGACAGCTACAAGTTGCCTGAAGATACTCTAAGGATTCCCAAAACAAATGCTTCTAGAACTGATAAAAATTATTTAGAAACAAAAAGCTGTGTTTTCTATGGAAGGAAACTTGTAAACAGATCTTATGAGAAATACATCAAAAAGAAAACAAAAATTATCAACATCATTTAAAAAAAAATCACAAGCCAATGTGCCGAGTTCCTACTGGAAGAATCTCAAAGGACTTACGATGTTCCTTAAGGAAAAACTGCTGAGGTCTGTTACAATGCTATTAAACTCTGAAATTACCAGAAGACTTAGAAAGAAATACATTTTCAAATGTAATTATTATTTTTTATTAGATAAATCAGATGTTTTTGCATTCCAGAGGTAACGTTGAAGAGACTTTTGCCCTGTACTCAGACATTAACAGGCAGGAAACCAGACCATGAATGAACACAGTCAATAACCTACTACCGATGTCCATGGGGACGCTGGGGGATGCATCTGCACACAGACCCAAGCTGGCTCTGTCCACACAGCTCAGAAACAGGGAGCACAGCACTGTGCAACTGAGGAAAGGAGGATTTCAGAAGCCTGGGGGGTATCCCAAGGTTTGCTCTGCCTTGCCCAAGTCACACAGCTAACACAAGTGACTCCAATTTCACGGCGCAACAAGTCACTTCCACTTCAGCAGTCAGAGAATTGTTCACAGGGCAGAAATAATCTATGTCCTGTAAATTCACTCCCTAAACATCTCTACTTTCCTTCACTCCCTAAACATCTCCACTTTCCTTCTCCCCAGAGCTCTGGGCACGTGAATAGAAAGGTAAAGCTTGGGAGAGAATCCATTGTACCTGTTGTGCACAACCAATCTGCGTCTGTAATTCAAGAAATACACAAGGCTGCATTTGAAACAGTAAGTCACTTGAACACAGAGAAAACAAGTCAAAATAGCCAAAGATTATTTGTCACTGCCAAAGCAGGACTGTACCAGTTTTAGAGATTGCATTCCATATTCACAGGTTTATCAAATAAAGACAACTTAAACTGCCAGAGGTTAGTACGTAAATCCTTGGGAGCAGGTTTGGGATACAATTTTGTACTATAGAACCACCTACTGACACTACTAACACTCCAGGCACCAGCGGCACAGGCTCTGCACCACAGAGCAGGAGAGCTCACTTTTGACAAGCAAGTTCAATACACTTTTCATTATCATTCCTGTCAACAAACTTGGCCAGTATCAACCACAAAAGGAAGAAAACACCCCAACAGCATTTGAACAAAAGTAGGGCCAAGTTTTTCAGAATATAGATGATGACACTTCTTTACATCTTCCAGTGAATGCTTTCACTAAGTGCTATGAAAAACTCAATTTTAATTAGATCTTTAGGTTTAAATTTGCAAATTCTGAAATAAAATTAAATTTTATTCCGAATCATTAATCTAGAAGACTTCTTATAAACACAACAGACCAGGCTAAGATGCCATCTGAGATGCCTCAAACCATCAACAGCCCTGTTTAACAAAGAGAAAACTGAAGTGGGATCACAGACACCGGCAGAAGCATAAGCTAAAGGTCAAATATGGGAGCTCACTTGTACTGGGATGGCATGGCCAGGTTTTGGTGGTGGGGTGGCTTCTGTGAGAAGCTGCCAGAAGCTCCCCCTGTGTCCAGCAGAGTCAATTCCAGCTGGCTCCAGGACAGACCCAGCCCTGCCCAAGGCTGGGCCCAGCAGTGACAGTGGCACCACCTCTGGGGAACGTTTAGGAAGGGGGAGGAAATCCCCATGGAATCACAGCTGGGTGCCAGCAGTGAGAATCTGTGAGAGGAGCAGCTCTGCAAAGCCCCAGGGCAGGGCAGGGCAGGAGCTGCTCCAGGTGCTGGAGCTGAGCTTCCCCTGAGCCCAGGGTGCAGCCAAGGGAGAGGCAGCTGTGCCCCTGCAGCCCATGGGGGCCAGGACAGATCAGAGACCCCCCTGCAGCCCCTGGAGGGCCCCACACTGGAGCAGGGGTGCCTGAAGGAGGCTCTGACCCCAGGGAGCTCCACACTGGAGCAGCTCCTGGCAGGACCTGTGGCCCCATGGAGAGAGGAGCCCAAGCTGGAACAGATTCGCTGGCAGGACCTGGGACCCCACAGGGGAGCCAGGCTGGAGCAGCTCCTGAAGGACTCACTGCAGCCATGGGAAGGGACCAGGCTGGAGCAGCTCCTGAAGGACTCACTGCAGCCATGGGAAGGGACCAGGCTGGAGCAGCTCCTGAAGGACTCACTGCAGCCATGGGAAGGGACCAGGCTGGAGCAGCTCCTGAAGGACTCACTGCAGCCATGGGAAGGGACCAGGCTGGAGCAGCTCCTGAAGGACTCACTGCAGCCATGGGAAGGGACCAGGCTGGAGCAGCTCCTGAAGGACTCACTGCAGCCATGGGAAGGGACCAGGCTGGAGCAGCTCCTGAAGGACTCACTGCAGCCATGGGAAGGGACCAGGCTGGAGCAGCTCCTGAAGGACTCACTGCAGCCATGGGAAGGGACCAGGCTGGAGCAGCTCCTGAAGGACTCACTGCAGCCATGGGAAGGGACCAGGCTGGAGCAGCTCCTGAAGGACTCACTGCAGCCATGGGAAGGGACCAGGCTGGAGCAGCTCCTGAAGGACTCACTGCAGCCATGGGAAGGGACCAGGCTGGAGCAGCTCCTGAAGGACTCACTGCAGCCATGGGAAGGGACCAGGCTGGAGCAGCTCCTGAAGGACTCACTGCAGCCATGGGAAGGGACCAGGCTGGAGCAGCTCCTGAAGGACTCACTGCAGCCATGGGAAGGGACCAGGCTGGAGAAGTTCATGGAGTTCAGTGTCTCCTGTGAGAAGGATCCCTCACTGGGAAGAGTGTGAGGAGCCCTTCCCCTGAGGAGGAAGGAGCAGCAGAGACAACCTGGGATGAGCTGAGCACAGCCCCCATTCCCTGTCCTCCTGCACCACTTGGGGGAGATGGAGAGAGCTGGGAGTAAAGTTAAGCCCAGGAAAAAGGAGGGGTGAGGAGAAGGTTTTAAGATTCAGTTTTTATTTCTCATTATCCAACCCTGATTTGATTTGTAATAAATTAATTCCCCCAGTCAAGCCTGTTTTGCTGTGTCAGTAACTGGTGAGCAATTCTCTATCCCAACTCACAACCCTTTCCTTACATTTTCTCTCCTTGTCCTGAGGATGCCAGGGATGGAGAGGCTCTGGTGGATACCTGGTGTCCAGCCAGGGTCAATCTACCACATTATTTTTGAGTAACTAACTCAGACAACCTTTCCTCCAGGCATGGTTGTAGCCCTAACTGCTATTAATCCATCGTTAACACTCCCCATTAGCAAACTCTGCTTCCTGAGACTTAAAACTGCTGAAGATTTCATGGAGAAACTTCACACACATTGACTGCCTCTCAATTCCTTTGGTTATGGCTCACATGAACAGCCACTTAAATATCAGATGCAGAGAAATTTGTTATCAGAGATTTCATTTTTTTTTCAGCCTGATAAAAATACAGTGAAATTGACCCAAAGTATTATCCTTTTAAAAGTCTGACATTCACACACAATTTCAGAGAATGACTGGAAGGAGAATCTCTAACAGGTCAGACAGCAGAGGCAGAACCTTCACTGCCACCACAGTACCACCGAGTGGAGCATCAGAACCCAAAGCAGGGAGATGTTGCTCTGTTCCTCATATGCACAATGTCCCTTTTGGGACAACGGGGCAGGAAGACAGGACTGGGAGAAATCACATAGGAAAGGTAGAGGAGTTTGGAGCCGCAAGAAAAAAACTTCCGAAACGAAGGGTTCTAAGTCTGAAACCCCTATTGCTGAAGCAAATACCTATCAAAGTACTTTCCCATGCTCTGGTGAAGTGGCTGGTTGTCCTGCAATCACTAGGTTTCAACCAAAACATCTGGTGAATAAAAACCAGCTGAATTTTGGCACTTCAGTTGGATTCTACTCCTGCCTCAAGTGCTTAGTGCTGCCTGCAAATACAGATAATCCACTGTAATCAATACACTTATGCAATGTATTTATGAGTGCCCAACTTGCAATGTGGAGTTTGTGACCAGGAGGGGCCATGGCTCCAACTGAAGGCAATGAAGTCAAACCGAACACAACAAATTAACCAGTATTTTTCATTTCATAATTAAAATAGAGACAATTAGGTTCCATTTCGTACTTACAAAGGAAGGCTAGTAATCCCCTTAACTGCATTGTTGAGAAAATTGTTATAGGGATAAGCTTCACAAAAAAACCTCCTTGGTTATTAATTCCCATTGCAGAGAGGGGCAGCAAGTAAGCCTGAAGCAACCCACTAAACAGTGGAGGAAAAAAAATTACATAATTCTTCATTAATTAGGACTGTCCAGCCTACACAGTCCAGAAATTAAAAATAACAGTAGTATGTGGTCATGCAGCATAATGCATATGCACATGGGAGCCACTGTGAGAGTGCTCAGAAACCTCCTACACAGAATTTCCTTTGCACGTTTTAATTTACAGCCTAACACTTGAGTGTTTTCTAAGTTTTAGAGTTGTGTTAATGCTATAAAAATGTAAAAAGTATCATTTGTAACTACTGAAAACTTATTGTCTGCTTATACAGAAAAGAATCACTCATCATGAAGGAAAAGAAGGGAAAATGTTTTGTAGTTAAAAGCACAGTAAAGACCACACAATTCTTACTCTCTCTGACCTCCCAACCCACCTGCCCTACTATCACAAAGGTATTCTCCAGAACATTGCCAAGAAGCCCAAAAACCATCTATACAAAAGAAATAGTATGGAATAGCTTATTTGATGATAATGGCACTGCGCCTCAGCAATAACAAAGATTTATCTGTTTGCTTAAAATTTCTGCAAAGCATAAAACAAGCATAGGTCAGAAAAAGAGAAAGAATGTGAAAAACATCAAGAAAAAAAAGAACCAATAATAATAAATAAATGAGAAAAAGTATCAAAGCTGCCATAAAAATATAAACAATGCTGAAAACACAGGGGGAATGCATGAGCAGACCAATCTGAGATCTGCAAGGCTCTGCTTTAGCAAGAACAGCAGCTTGTGAACCAAGAGCCAAGCTCAGGCTGCCCTCAGCTCCACAGGGAGGGCACACACTGAGCTGTTGCTGCTGCTCAGAGAGTGTTCCACAGCAGAAACACGGCCACGGCCAGAGCAGGGATGCACCACTTGGCATGCTCTCAAAAAACGGGGTTTTTTCATTTTAAAAGCAGATGCTAAAGTGAAACTTAACAGAAAGTGACTATCAAAACACAGAAATCAAAATAGTAAAGTTCATCTTATAAATTTCTGATTCCAAAGAGTAGAAGTTAGAAAAATGCCTAAAGAAAAAAAAAAAAAAAAGCTAAAAAACCTGTCATTTTCTTAAAAAAAAAATCTGTATCAGACCGTTTAGACAATGAAAACAAAACTCAAGTGATAGCTAATCATCTTGGTGGAAGGAGTACTGTTAAGTAACCCACTTATATGCCTAAATATCTAAATACTAAACCATCAAACTTCACACATTTTTGCCTTTTCTGATGGCAAAAAATGTACAAAGAGACTTAATACTAGAAAACACATTTTGAATCAAACTTGAAACAAAAACATTAGTAAACTTTGAAGCCAAAGGCACTTTCAGCAGCAGTCCCATGAAAATTCCAATATACACTCTTTCACCTGCTTTGAAGTTCCAACAACAGATATCCCAAAATAAAATACTATGGGCCAGGCTAACATTGGTCTTTCCTGTATGATATTCATCTTATATTCTTAGTCTACAGCAGCATTTTAATTTTGTAACTAACATAAAATAATTGCCATTGGAAATAATTTGAAATAAGCAACTTATTTTTTGGTATTTGGTTATTAATGTAAGCCCACCTGGATATTAAGATACTGAAAGCCAATGAAAAAATGCAACAAAGGCATGAAAAGCCATAAAATGTACAAATGAAAAACACAGATAAGCAAAAGAAACACAGCAAAGGAAAACTAGATGGCAGCACCTCCCTATTTTTCACAATTTCACAAGCCTAAGATTCAAAATAAGATATGGAAGCAAAAATTTAATGCAATCTAATAGCCAGTTTTAAAAGACTTCTGAATTTATTTATGATCTCTGAAGAATACAGTAGTGCAAGCAAATCCACACTGTTTGAGCTGGTCATAATACAACAATCCAGAGTAGAATTCTTCTAAAATCAATTTAAGTTCCAACAAATTATGGCTTGTTTCCTAAAAATCCTATACCTTAACTAATATTCTAAAGCTGATAAAATTTTGGCAACATTAAAAATTTATTAATATTCAGCTAAAATTAATGTCAACCAAAAAGTAAAAGTAAACTAAAAACCACAAAGAGAAAATAGTTAAATTAAAATTATGCACAGCTAAGTCAAATCTCATTTTTCAAAAGAAGCACATTATCACTTTCCCAGTACAACAAACTTGCACTTTTTAATACATCCAAAGATTATTTTAATACTCAGGGAAGACCAAGTACTTCCATGTAAACCCTGAGATACCAATTTAAAAAAAAAAAAAAAAAAGCAAGCCTCTTGTAGCTGCACTGATATGAAAAATATTTTTAATATACCTCAATATTTTGCAATTTTTCTCTAAACAAAACAAAACACCAGAGAAAAACTGCAGCTAGGAGTAGTTAATATCACAGAATTGTAGATTCATTTAGGTTGGAAAAGGCCTCAAAGGTCAACGAGTCCAACCATTAACATCCTCATTACAATCCTACACAATCTTATAATTTAAACTGTTATATGGTACAATTCCACTTACTCAGGTTTTCCTTGAACAATTTAAAGAAACCAGAAAGACTGTAAATGGAAAAGATCATTAAAATACCAAATACACCTTTCTGCTAGAGGTACTTCTCTCAATCACTGCTCTCTGTACTATTGTTACTTTCAGCTTCTGATTCTTTTGACTGCAGGTGTTTCACTGCTCCTGAGTGCTGAGCGTGCTGCAGACACTGCCCATCCTCCTGGGACACATGTCCATGCCTAGCACCTTCGAGCTTGGCCCTAAACTGATCCCAGCTCAGACCCTCCCCACATAAGGAACGTGCTTATCCCCATCTGCCAGTTTTCCAGAATCCCACTAAGAATGGAAACAATCAGATTTTATTCATGCTTTACACAGCAGCAATTGAGAGGGGCATAACTCAATGTCTAATCAAAGATTACCCCACCTAAGAGTCAAGAAGAACCCAAGTCTTCCCTTCAAAATGCATTTGCCTCTCTTCTCCCACAAACCTAACACAAAGCCGAACATCTGCCTCTGCTCCTGAAAGCTGCAAAAAAACGACACAAAGGTATTACTAACAGCAGAAGTCAAATAACTTAAATAGCAAATCCAAGCAATCAAACAGCAAGAAACATCAGATTTAAGTCTGCTGTTCAACTCAACTGTGTGCCTTGACTGCCCAGTTGAAGCATTCATCATGGAAAGACTGGAATTCACAGCATCCCCACAGGAGACAGCAATTTGGATCAACAGGAAGCTATGTATCCTAATCTTTCAGAACTCTTGAGTTTGGCACTGCAACCTAAATACATCTCTTTTTAAACTTGCAAAGGGAAGAGGGGTGGCTCTATCAGTTCCCTACAAGGAAAAATACTACTGTATACAGATACTTGACTTCTGAACCTTCAACAACAGAAAATGTAAGGACAGAGCCACTGTCCTTAAGGAAAGCCTTTACTCAAGCCCTTACACGAATTCCTTAGGGGAAACACACTACACTTTCCTGTATCTCAGCAGCTTCCATTGTTCTCAGAGAAAGGTGGCTCCTTCCTCACACACTGTCCTGGATATCAGCCCAGCTGCTGAAGCTAGAGGAATTTTCAGAGGAAACCTGCTTCATTTTCCTCCAAAACATCTTTGACAAGATCTAGCAAATGATGGTTCTGGGTATGGAAAGAAAAATCTTGCTGTAGTACCCAGGTTGCATAAGTGGTCTAGAATCTGAACAGCTCTGTACATATTGATCAAGTTGATCTAACTTCAGAACATTTAAAATATTGTCTTGTTTTCCCCTCCTTTTTTGAGAGTGGAGAAATCACACAGTTGTCAAGGGGAGAAAACCAAAGAGCTATCAAATTTAGATGAATACTTGGTAGTTTTTCAGACACTCCTTCTAGTTTTAAAAAAAGTAATTCAAAATCCATTTTATGTTCTCTACTTAGCACTTTCAACACTTCTTAATAAGTTGCCAAAAGTAACTGCCAGCTTTTGCAATTTCTTTGGCATGTTATTTAATATCCTGTGATTTACACCTAGCTGTATAGCTCACAACAGACTTTCTCATCACAATAATTATTTAAAGTGTGTATACAAATGAACACTGAAAACAATCACTTAGCTGAGTAACTTGTGACACCTGACACAGGCTAAAAATTCAAAATTATGCTGCAGAACAGCAACCATAATACCCATAAAGCATGAAAGCCGTGTCTTTTTCTGATAGATTCTTCATACTATATTATTTCCTAGAATCCTTAAGGCAGACTGCAAATTTCCACCTATGCTGTCTTTCTACATAGATAAAAGTAGGTTAAAGCACAAACTCAGAGACTAAACTACAATTCTAAGGTCTACCCATTTAAAGCACTGTGCATTTTAATCCAAATAAAGCTATCTTAAAATAACTGAATAAAGACACAGTAATAAAGTTGAGCTCTGCACAGTAAAATACCAACCATCCCACTAATATCCAAGAGAAAGGTTAAAACTGCATGTTCATCCATCTCATAAAACACTTTGCAGGACTTGAGCAATTAATGTTTATATTCCACGTGTCTTAAGCTAATGGCACCCGAATTTTCCTGTGTTTCAGTCACAGTGGACACTGTGAGTCTTGAATATTCATACTCTAGATACATAAAAACCTAGGACATTATTTTTGATTAATTTTAAACTTCTGGAAATTTTAATTCACTGACTTCAGCTTTCTCACCACCAGAAAGAGATCCTGAAAGAAAACAGCATAACTAAAAACTACCTGAAAAAATTATTTTTCAGTACACACAATTTCCTTTATTTTAGAACTTGATCCCTGAATTGACTAATTATAATGACTACTCAAACAAATAACTGACATTTCTAAAACCTTAGCATAATATTTATCATTGAACACTTCATCTGGAAAACCAATGAACAATCTCTGGTTATAAACCACCCACCTAATCAAATAAAAGTCTTGTGTCTAGTTCTGATTATATAAACCTTTAGAATTTAAATCTTTACAATCTTGTTTTAAAACACTGTCAACCACAATTTTTAAAGAACACGCTAAGGTCAAACATATATAAAACATAAGCATGTCACAATGAAAGAAGACTCTGCAGATCAAATGCAGAGTCAGGGAAGTTCAGTGTAAATTTCCCAAGGGCAATATTAATTATTTCTTAACCCTGTTAATTACAACAAATAAAGAAATTATGCAGTACAGTATGGGCGGCTACCACTAAGATTTTCAAAGGAGATGGATCCTGACAAGCTACAATACATGATTCTAATCCCCCTACACTAAAATAATCAAACTTTTGCACCTTGCAAGATATTTATCATTCATAAGGCCTTGCTGGCTTCCTCTGTTCTGAACCAGCGTGTTAGCACTGGGTAGTGTAAAGGAATACCTACAATGCAGTGGGGTATTTATCTGGGCAGAACCCTGTACAAAAGCAATTACAACTTTCTAATACCCGAACTCTTCCAGGTTTCAGCTGACTCTGTGAACACCTGAACATGCAGTATGCTCACGGGTTTATTTTCACATAAATCCATCAAGTAGAATTATTCTCCTTCTGCAACATTACCTGCTTCACGCAAGTGGAGAACCTCTGCCTGAGATCAGCATGATCTACACTGGCTGTGTACACATCCTTAAGGTTGACTTTGGGATCCAAACCCCAGACTGAACCCAGAGCCAAGCAGGGGAGGTCGATATTTATGCACACTTCCTAAGGTTCCACGTGCAGTAAAGGTTATTTCTCAGAAGTCTTCAAATTACAAACAATTTGTTAATATCTGTTATGAATGCTTCCACGTTGAATTTTAATTCAGTATGCTGGCCACATAAAAAACTAACAGTATGGAAGAAAAACAGCTAAAACTAGCAGATTTAGACCCCATTCTTGGTACGGTCCCACCATACACCTTCTGTTCTGCATTTACACTATACACTCGTCTCAGGAGCCATTGCTAGAATGTGAGCTGGTAGTAACTACTAAAGAAATGGTTGTACTTATTCACAAAGAAAGCCCCAACATCCAAAGACAGACGTAGAAATTCAGGAATTGGCTGCAATGTTGTTGTCACCAAACTAATAAAAAAAAAAAATCTGTAAATGAACAGAGGCTTATCTCTGTGTATTTTTCCTGGAATACATTTCTCTTTGAAGGTTTCTACAAGTCTTATTCTTCCAGATACCACAGATTGAAACATTCTGCGGCTGCCTCTTCTGCAAAGAAGTTTTTAAAAAACTTCATCCAATACTGCACTTACGTCTCTTTTGAGACCATAAAGTTTTTCCAAGTGTTTCCAGGCTTTCATTTATATCTTTCCTAAGATACATTCCCCTGAGCTACAGTCTTCCTAGTGACACTTGCTTCTAAAACTTACAGTCTAGTTGGCTACTCTGTGGTTTAGAGATTGCCTCGTTACTATTTTCAATTCTGTAAATTTATTCCAGTTTCCTTCTATTGTTTTCAGTTTTGAATTAAAGTTAAAAATCTTTTAGACTATAAATATGATGCGATACATAAAGTATGTAACGGGACAGTAATTAAATGTTAAATATTGGCACCTTTTTCATCTTTCCATACAGAATTACTTATCACTTCTGCAAACACAGATCTTAAGCAAAACTACCTTAAACTCTGCCTATTATTACTATGGCACAGCAACCCTGTACTAACATCTTTGGATGTCTGCCTCCACAAATTAGTAAAATAGCTCAGTTCTAGCCCTAAATGGTCCAAAGTTAAACTACCCCTCTACAAACTTTTAAACCAATGTAGCCTCCAAAGAAATTAAAAGAAAAAAAACAAAAAACAAACAAACAAAAAAAAACGCTACCCCACCCCCCCCATTCACCCTAGAAAATAAATCAGCACCAAGTTGAAATCAACACACTCCATTGATGAGTCTGGGAAAGAAAAGCACTCTATCCTGTCAATCCCTAGAAAAAGGGAAATGTACTCATGACACAGACAAAACTTTCAGTGTAGACAGATCACGCCCAGAGGCAAACTAGAAGAATCAAACCTTTTGAATAAAGTATATTTTAAAAGTTATTTAAAAATTATTGCAAATCCTTGGATAGAATGTGATTGGCTTTCTCTTTTCTGATGTCCAGTGAAATTAGCTATCCTGGGATTCAGCATGCTAGGATATCACAGTGCTTCTGATTCAGACAAGCAAGGAGCACTTATTAAACCAGTGATACAGTCCAGACTAAGACTGAGCTTTGCAGTCTCCAATCATCTCTCATTCTGAACATGGTCTTAAGAGACTCTCTAAGGCAGACTTTTTCCTTAAATAAAAAAAAAAAAAAAAAAACAAACTACATTTGAGTAAGTATTTCCTATTTCCACAACAAAAAGGGGAGGAAAGCACACTGCAGAAACATAAGATGTTACAATGTCTAAGACATAACTCATCAAAGTGAAATCAAGCCGGACATACCTGAGCAGTTGACAGGCGAAAAACAGGGCCAGTTGTGGGCACAGAAAGCCTGGGTGACAGGGTGGCAGGACCCTGTCCCTGTGTCTGCACCTGAGCCTGCATCTGAGCCTGTGCCAGAGCCTGCTGGGGCACCATCACGAGCTGTCCAGCATCCGTGCGCACCAGGACCATCCCTAGTGAGGGCAAGGGAACAGTCACTACACAGCAACCAACAGCAAGAACAACACACAAAGAATACAGAATACAGAGGAAAATTCATGTATAGCACTGGACGTTACTCTCTATAGCGTATCTTTTTTTGAATCTCACATAACACGAAATTTTATTTCAAAGAAGGAGCCCCCACCAGCAGACCCAATCCAGTTTGGAACTTAAATAACTGCAGTTTATGGCAAGTAGTGATGAAAAAAGCAGCCACTTGGCTGTTCAGGGGATAGAGACTTCTAGCAGTCTAGTCAGGGTCATGAGAACAAAATTAGAAACAAATACTCATTAAAAGTAAACTCTAAAGACAATGCAGCTGCTGGGAACAGAATTCAGTATATGCATACCAGGGACAATGACCCCAGAGCTTTACTAAACAACAACGTATGAGTACATGCAAATATTAGGCCAGACACACTTCTGAGTATACAACATTTGAGATTTACTTAACACTGAGCATTAACAGATTAATCTATTTGGTACCCATCATCACTACTTTGGGAGGCACTACCTGTGGTTTAAACATCAACAACAAACACTGTCAGCCCCAGAGAACCAACCACTCCTCAGCACACAATGATACAGTGCAGCAATTTTAGAAAATTGGCAAGTGTTTTCTAACATTTTTCCAAAATAAATGATAATTTTTTCAGACTATTTTCTTGTAAATCACCTCACAAATAGAGGCCTTCTACACAACAGAGCCATTGCCATCAAGCTGTGCCCTAAGTTTTGTAGTCGGCAGGTCAGAAAAGGGGAGACAATGGCTAAGTTGATCCATGGATCCTGGAGTTTCACACTTATTCAAGGCCTCTGCAAAGCATGTAATGTTTTTCCTATAGTTCACTCACAACTAAGAAGCATTTCTCCAGACAGATTATTTTAAAAGAATTTCCAAGTTAGTTCCAGAATACATTTTAATAATTTAACCTAGACAGGATACAAGAGGTCAAATAAACAGAAAAACATCTTGTCTGCAACTACTAGAGAATCAAAAACTAAAAACCTATGAAGTCACTTTTATTCTGCTGATAACAGAGTCAGTAGACACTCTTTCTACAACTTATCTCTATGTGCAAATTGCTTCATATACTCTAACTTTTCAAAGAGAAATTAAGAAGGTAAAATCTTATATCCAATTCTAAAGGTAAAAGCTTACATCCAATTCTAATTGTTAACTTCCATGGGGAAAAAACCCAACATCTTCCTAAAGGGATGCAGTTTGCAACATACCCCAAGGATAAAGAAATTCAAACATTATTATATCCGATAGCACGATATGGAAAAACAAATCCCGGTTGTGGGATGAACACGTGAGAGAATGGCAGCACACATAAAAGCCTCTCTCATAGAGTTGGGTGCTCCCAGCCAACCTTTCCAGCGACAAACACAAAGAGAAGGCAAATTTTGGCCACTACAAACTAAAGATTTGTGGAAATCAACATTTAAGATGAGGCATACAGAGCTACAGCAAGGACCACATCCAAAAGCCATTAATAATAACAACTTTTTCAAAGCCAAGAGATTTTTAAAAATTAAAAAGTTGAATGAAACTCATTAAAACCTCAACCAAAAAGTAACTTTTAAGATCCATTAGCAGTTTAAGCACTAAGGTTCACAGTTTATACTTGCAGAAAATCCTGCAAGCAGATGATATACTTGGTATATGCCATTCCTTAACCATCTGGACACCCCAATATGCCAACTGGCCAAATGGGTTATCACTTCTCTGATTATATTGTGAACCTTATATAAAAATCTTCATAGGATAATGCCTACCACACATTAAAAAATGCATATTCTATTTGCATTACACAGATTCGCAGGTGTGATCCTAATTTATCTTCCCATTTTCTAAACCTAATTCCAAATAGAGAAAAATTGAGTGGAAAGGACAAATTAATTGCAACTCATGTCACACAGTCTCAATCAAAGTTGAAGACACAATTACTACTATAAATGAATAAAGACTCATGTGTTAACATTATATTTTAATTCAGTTTGGAGGACTACAAATTCCTGTTACTGAACAGCTGGTATAAGTTAGAATCCAGTTAAAGGATGAAATTAATTTTACCTTCCTGTCAGTCACATAAAGATGAAATAAACAACTCATGAGTATTATTTGCTGAAATTACCTGTTTTCAAAAACTGATTCTAAATTTGTCTTACACAGAAGTTTACTGCAGGGGAATTTCAGATCAATTATAAATGATCCACTAAGTTAAAAACTCAAAAATAATATTGTATTTCTGAATAACTTCCTTTTAGAACATGCTATCTTCATATTTATGCAAATTTAATGGATTTCCAACTGTCTTGTAATAAAAATGAAATTTGAATTAAAACTTCCTAGTGTATTATTTCCAAAACATTTTCTAAATCCTGGATCAGACTTCAAAGCTCCATTTTCCCTCTTCTGCTTGAAAGTAAGTAACAAATCAAAGAATTGACACAATGAACTTCAGAAACTGTGTCCAAAGTTACAATGCACTTTATCATCTGCATATAGTAATCTTCAAAAGATTAACAAAGGGAGAATAAGGCTACAGGCACTAATACAATCTGAACAGCAACTTATCTGTTTCAAGTTAGTTGGGTCTTCATGAAACCACCAAGATTTGTATGTTTGGAGCATCAAACTCTGGAGGATTTTTCATAAACAGGGGCCAAATACACAACTTCTAGAAGCCCACTTAGAAGCAAACTTCTACACCATCACATTGCCTCTCTACTTAGCTAATAAATATCAAATATTTTAAGAAATAAGATGGAAGAACTAAGTTATTTCAGACTACATCAATAGGTCCACATCTTAACATGCTATTGATGTTAACAGGAAAAAAAAGAATTAGCTTAAATATTAAATCAACTCTTAAATCAAGACAATATGAAGATACCCAAGTTTTTACAGCACGAAAATTTAAGTAGGAGACCACAGTACCCTTCAGATGAAACAATATACAGGTTAATAGTAGGAATCATGAGGATGAAGGGATGCTGGTTTGGTTAGCTAACAACCTTGCTGAACTTAAATTTTTAGTAATTAAAATTAAGGAACCTAGAGGAGTACAAAGAGAACATAACAGTTGCTTCAGAGTTAGAAGTAAAATCTGGCAATGTGAAGACTACCCTCACATAACAACGACATTATCACAATTACTGAAATTATAAATTTTAGATTACACACATTTGCCACCTGGTTCACAGCAGAAGACATTCTTTCAAGCAGAAAAACTTTTCAGGACTGTAAAGCGGAAGATAAAGACCTTCAAAACACATATAAAGTGCTTCTTAGCTACCACTCCAGCTTTTTATCCGGCGTCCAACTACACCATCACAGGGTAACTCACCGTGACTGCCGCTCTCCCCAGGACAAAACCAGTAACTCACCCAACAACAGCTGCAATTACTCTGCATTAGCCGTACCAGTTACACCCTAATTAGAGGCAGCTTGTTCCGTCAGACGGTGCCCTTAGACAGGTGCCTCTTCTTCGGTTTCCAGCACATCGAGCAGCGGAGACAGCTTTGGGGGAAAGGAAAGCCCTCGGCCAAGAGCAGAGTGTTAGAGCGAGCGGGGATGCGGGGAGCGCTGCGCACCACTTACCGGGCGGGATGGTGAAGCCGGGGGGCAGCTGGATGGTGGTCTGCGGCGGCGGCCGCACGATCAGCTGCGGGGCCACGATCCGGGGAGCAGCGCCCAGCGCCGGCCGCGGCGACACGGCCTGGGGGGCGGCGGGCAGGGCAGCGCCAGCCTTGGCGGTAACCGCGGGCTTGGGCGCGGCGGGG
>VZRF01012836.1:277319-362534 GCA_013396875.1 Vireo altiloquus
CCCAGGGAGAGGGCGGCAATGCCCCTCGGGAAGCCGCGGGGCGGCAGCGTGTGCAGGGAGGTGCTGTAGGGATGGATACGGGTGTGGAGCAGCCGCCCTGACCCCGAGCTCCTCAGGGGCCCGGCAGCAGGTGCCGTAGGGATGCGGGCTGTGGGGCAGGCTCCCTGCCCCCGGGTGCCCGCAGGGACCGGGCGCTGCCGGCCCTGTGCCCTCCGCCGTGTCCCGGTGAGGCGGTGGCACATGAGCCGAGAGAAGCGAGCGAACCGCCTCGGCTGCCCCGCACCGGTCCTCGCGCGGGATGTGCAGCGGAGGGAGCGCTCCCAAGCCCTAGGGCGCGCATAGCTCACGTTTGCACTGCTCTGCTTTTCAGTTTAACCGGTGTCCAAAGCTACTGCTGCACCCAGACCAGAATGGCTGCAGTGATACAATTTCCTAACGGGAACGCTGTTGGCAGATTTGGAAAACAAAAATAAGGCTCTTTGCATCACCAGAGCAGCTACCCTGGCATGCTGTGTTCCCTCAGCATCCTCGCAGGAAATTTAAGGTAATTAATTTTGTTGCTAACACTTTTGTCATCGCACTCCTGTGTGCCCTTTTCCCACCAACACTTCCCCACACATTCTGAAATAACTTGTAAGAGAAAGACAGTGGTCCTAAATCATCTCCTTTTTTTAACTAATGATGGGACAGTGTCTTCAATAGGACCCTCCAAATAAAAACATTTTGCCCTATGGATAACACATAAGAGATAACCGTGGATTGGTGACCCCAGCAGCAGGCAGCAGCTTGGATTCATGATCTGTCTCTGCTGACCTGCAATAGCACAAGTGTCTGCAAACTGGGATGTACTGGAGCTGCTACTCTGTGGTCTGAAATGGAGAATCAATCCTCATTTTGTGATCTCTCAGGGTTTTCCAAAAAACTGAAAAAGGTGCCTCAGTGAGTAAGGACATTCAATTGCTCAATGCAGTGGTGGGAAGGAGTGAAGGACTCACTCAGCTCCTCTCTGGTCCTGGCTCAACCTGCTCAGTCCTACCGTGTACAACTCACTGGAGTCACAAGACTGAACTGCTCCTGGCTGCTCTGTTACCCTCTGTTTCCTCTCAAAGGAGGTTACATTTTTATTCACGGTAGTTTTTCCTGATTGTCCTTTGGAGCAAGTTTATGATGAATCAAAATAAACCACTTTTAAAATCTGTTAAACATAGGTTGTACCAGTTTAATTGGGATAAGTTTAAATGTCTCCTGAAATTAAACCAGTGCATATTTCTTCAAGAAGGTAGCCAGTAAAAATACTGAAGGTCCAAAGGCATGGTAGGATATATGAGCAGGAGATTGTGCTCTGCGTGAATGAGAAAGTACAGCAGCGTTTACGAAAAGCATTAAATGTATGCAAAAGATCCATACATCAAAAATTCACTTAGAAAATGAGCATTGCTTTTTTTGAGGGCTACAGCTAAATTAAACTTGGATTTTTAGCAAATGTTTCTACCTGGAAGTACAGAATCTCCGTGAACTTTTGTATTCATTTTTCTATTACAGAAATATTTTTCAAATATTTTCATTCATTTCATCACAGAAAACACTTCTGAACATATTTGTTGCTCTTTCATTTTTAGGAGTTATATATGTACAGAATAAGAAAAAGAAAAAGAAAAATCAAAGAGACCATTGTGATCATCTCATCTGATCTTTTAGGATAGCGTCCTTCCTGAATTATTTTTTGTATGAGGTAGAGAATGGTTTTTAGGAAGTTAACTTCCAACCATGGTTTCAAAATTGCCTGTGAAAGAAAATCCACCACAGAACTTGTTGAGCTGCTCTTCAGTTCTCGGCACTGCTCAGCCCTGTGCCCTGCTTGCAGCCCAAGTTTGTCATTAATAACTCAGCACACAGCAAAGTCCCCCTGCCATGTCCAGCTGCATGAAGTGACAACAGGGCATGGGGACAAGAAGTGAACAGAAGTGAAAATGCTTAGAAAGAAGCACTATTTTCCTGCTTATGTGTCATGGGTTTGTCTCACATACACACTTTCAGTGCCTTCAATTATACAATTTTCCCATCTTAAGTTTAAATTTAACATCAAGATTGTACCTACCAATTCAGATAAGATTTTGAGATAACATAGAAAAAGAGTTCTTCATTTTAAGAAGTTATTGAAATTCACTTTACACTATAAAAATATTCCTTCAGCTGCTCATTTTAAGTATGACATAGAAATTAAAAGCTCCAAAGATTGGAGAGCACTAAGATGACTAGAGAACAAAGAGCTGTCCTAGGAATAGCATAGGTGTAGGTTGAAAAAGACCTCTATGATCCCCTCAGTACTGCCAAGGCCACCACTAACCCATGTCCCCAAGTGCCACATCCACGTGTTTTTCCCTTCAGGGAGTGGGAATCTGCCCTGGACAGCCTGACTGCCCCTTTCCATGAAGATATGTTTCCCAATATCCTGCTTGAACCTCCTTTGGCATTGCTTGAGGCCATTTCCTCTTGTCCTGTCCCTTGTTCCCTGGGAGCAGAGCCTGACACCCCTGGCTGCCCCCTCCTGTCAGGGAGTTGTGCTGAGCCTCCTTTTCTCCAGGCTGAGCCCCGCCCAGCTCCCTCAGCTGGTCTTCATGAGATTTCTGCTCTAGATCCTTCACCAAAATTGGGACCACTGCTTGGAAGGCAGAATATGTCTAAATTTAGTTTCACATATCTCAGTTGCAAAGGAATCCCATTTTATATATGGCTTATAGAAATTTTGGAGCTTGCAAAGTTAATTGTAAATACTTGTCTAATGACCTAGACAGGACACCATGGAAAGACTTAGGAATATTTGACGTTAAGAAGGTTAGAATTTAATCCTTAAGTGTTTCAAGGGTGTCGTTTTCTATTCCTAGGCATTCGTGCAGGTTTTTGTTCATCTGTTTTGGTTTTAATTTTGTTTTTGTTATTCATTCTGGCCAACTTCCCTTTTTCAGAAACTTACAAGTTGTTTCAGAAAAGGCTGCTAAGCCTGTTCAGCTGAGAGGAGCCCTCAGGCCTGGCTGTCCCTGTGTGCAGGGAGGGCTCCGAGCAGGGCCCGGGCTCTGCTCCGGGGGCCCAGCAATGGCACTGAGCCACGGGCAGGGACTGAGCCCGGGCACTTCCCCCTGCACAGGAGGCACAACTTCTGCCCTGGGCAGTGCCCAGCCCCGAACAGATTGTGCAGAGAGGCTGTGCAGTCTCCTCGCTGGGGATATTGCAGAGCCACATGGACACACTGCTGTGCCCTGTGCTCTGGGATGGCCCTGCTGGAGCAGAGAGGTGCCACCAGAGGAGACCCTGTGGGCCCCTCCAGCCTCACCCAGCCTGGGGTTCTGTGGAAAATAAACCCTGACAGTTTTCCACTTGATTTCTCTCCTGAAATGCTCATCTACTGTATCCTGAGCTCAAAGAATTGCCCATCTCTATTTTTTCTTCCAACCACATGACCTTAGAACCCTCATTCTATAAATGTAGAATGGAAAAATAGACATATGATTCTGCAACTAGTCCTGACTATGAAATAAATTTTAGTGTGCATTTTTCTAATACCGTGGCATTAAACTGAGTATTTCCATAAAAACCACCCTCTCCAGTTTTGAGAGGCAGATGAGAGAAGTCTTAGGACGATGTGCACTAAAATTTCCCTTCATTTCTTCCTTCCTTGCTTCTTTCCTTCCTTCCTTCCTTCCTCTGTAAGGTGGCAGGAAATCCATGTAACACAGAGTGTAGCTGATCCTCTACACTGTTACAAGGCTCTCCACCTCTTCCAACAGAAGTTGAGAAGCAGCCACAGACCAGCCTCTTTCCTTGTAACTCAACAGAGGTGTCTTCACTATTTCTCTAAACAGTAGCTTTACTTTGAGCTGAATTACAAATGCAAATTTTCAACAGTGGTGTCCCACAGACTTGATGTATCTTGTCATTTACAGCAGAACTTTGCTTCACAATCTTTCAAGTAGTTCAGGACATGCTTGAAGCAATTACAGTAAAGCTCCCTGGGCACTCCAGTCCTCCTGGAAACTTTACAGTCAGTTCAACTTGGGCACAAAGTTCCCAGGAGTCTAGCCTGGCTCTTGTTTAGGAATGGGCAGGCCCCTTCTGGAAAAATCTGGTTTGTTATTGCATTTCAAAGGCCTTTTCTGAACAAATACTTGCTGAATCTTTGCAACACGATAATGTCCAGTTGCTGAAACAAAAGCTAAGTCCCCTTTCCAGAGGTTGGTCTTTATTGTGGTGTTTTCTAGGGGGGCCTGAGGCAGTATCGTGGCCTCATTTGTGATTCTTACTTCAGGTGCACAAATCAAGAGCAATCTCAAAATCATGAGGTGTTTGTGTGTTTACTTGTACTAAAAGGGTATTTTTTCAGGATTAATCCCACACTTTGGTCAATACTTCATTAACAGTTGTGTTGCTTAGTGTTGGCTGCCAGGATCTGACTCTCAACACTGTCAGCAGAGTAAAAGGGAATCCCCGTGAAACACGAACCGACGTTATCACCCCCAACTCCTGCCGTTCTCCGCATGTTCTCGACTGCTCATGTGGGTCACCCGGATTTGCCGTTCAACGACCGAGCCCCTCAGGCACCCCGAAACTCCCAATCACCAAAGCCGCTGTCACCTGCCCGGTGACCGCTCACGAGCTGCACCAGGGCCGGGGCTGCCGAGCGGCGACACCGGACTGGGGGCGCGGGGGAGTGAGGGGGGCGGCCGGGCCGGGCTGAGCCGAGCGGGGCCGGGTAGAGCCGAGCGGGGCCGAAGCTCCTCTCCCGCGCGCGGGACCCCAACTCCACTCGCGACTTTCCCGGCCCCCAACTCAGCGTCCCCGCCCGCAGCTCTCGCGAGAGCAGCCGAGCTCCCAGCATACACCTGGCGGGCCGGGCGGGGGGGGCGCTGTGAGGGAAGATGAAGGCGGCGGCCATGTTGGGAGCCGCGGGGCGCGGGTCGTGTTGAGCGCTCCGCCGAGGGCTGTGCCGAGGGCTCAGCTGTGCGGGGAGTCGCGGCTCCGGGCGGCAGGAGGACAGCGCATACTACGATCCAGGGTCGGACTTGCTTGGCTGCTTGTGCCCGGCTTGAGGAGCCCTCGGCAGCCGCGAAGGGGTGATCCTGACCGAGAAACAGCGCCATGAGTGGGGGGACGCCCTACATCGGGAGCAAGATCAGCCTCATCTCCAAGGCCGAGATCCGCTATGAGGGGATCCTGTATACCATCGACACCGAGAACTCTACGGTGGCGCTGGCCAAGGGTAAGGAGGAGCGGGCCCGGCGGCGCTCGGGGAGGGGCCCTCGGGGAGCGGGGCCGCGGGACGGGATCGAGCGAGGACTTGGAGCCGCGGCGCTGTCCGGGCTCTGAGAAGGCCCGGCGGGCGGCCTGCAGCCTGCGGGGGCCCGGCCGAGCTCGATCAGAGCCCGCCTCGTCCCGCCGTCCTCCCGACGGGGCGGCTGCGGGGGAGGTGGAAGCCAGAGGGGTCCGGCTGTGAGAGCAGCGGCGCGACAGCGCTGCGAGGCCCCGCTCCCCCTGTTCCCGCTGCTCCGGGGAGGGGCCCGCGGAAAGGAGCCAGGAGCAGGTACCGAGCCGGGGACTGCTCAAAGGTGTTCCGAATAGAGTGCAGGTATGAAGCCTGTGGTGCTGGAAGCGGTCCAGAGTTTGTGCGTGAAAGGGAGTAGGAGAGGGAAGCTAGAAAGAGGTTTTCTTTGCGTCGTAAGAATTCCAGACCTAAAGGGTATAGGGCCGTGTATGACTGGATTGCTCTGCATCCTAGGACGGCAGACAGCTTGGGTGTGAAGGGAATCCTGAGTGCTGGATTACGGACAAAGCTGAACGCCAGCTAATAATTTTGGAGGTATATGGCACAGTGTAGTTCGAAATTGTATGAGAGTGTTATTGGCCGGAAGATATGTAGATTTACATAAACTTACGTATCTAGAGAGAGAGGCATCTGCATGAACGTATAAGAAAGTTAGAAAAACATGTTTACTGAGAAGAGAGTTGAAAAAAAAAAGAATCTTTGAAACTGGACATCCGAAGGACTTCAGTGTTTCTCATGCATGACAATTCATTCTCAACGTAAAACATTAAGTCAGAACTTTTAATAACCTCTTTATAATAGATCCTGCAAAACTCAGCATTTTTTTTTGCTTTACACTTCTTGCATCTGTGAAGTCTTGCTAGGTAATCTAAACTCATATGTAAAAGCAGAGAGTCTATCTAGCCATTAGGTAAGAGGAGAAATTATTCCTTGTGTAAATGAAATATTTGGGGCAGAGAGGATCCGAGAGCTCGGTTTCTGGCTGATACGAAGGGCTTAACGACGGTCTGTTCGTTCTGCACATCTGCGGTGGGTGCTGGTGGATACCATGAGTGCGTTTGCTTTCACTGGCCTTTGTGGTAATTCTTGTTTGTGTGCTGTGACACTTTAAGGCCTTCACTCCTCACAAACAACTCCTCTCCTCCTCCCCTCCCCCCTCCATTATTGTTTAAGAAATAGATTACTGTGTTTTGTAAATTCTGATACATGGGCTTTGAAGCTTGCACAGTTCGTTTATGGGGCAGTTAACTTTCGTTCTGTGATTTTTACTTATTTCTAAAGTTGCCTTTCGGTTAAATTGCCTTGCTGGAGTTACATTATCTACTTTGAAAGGACAGCTGGTTTTGGTTTATACAAGTGAAAGCTGGATACTGTGATTAAAAATAAATGTTCAGAAATTCCAGTTGCCTGCTGTGATTGTTAAGGTTTGTGCAAAAGCACATAGAAAAAGAATCCTATCCTTGAGGACCTTGTGATAGTCTTGTCCAAAATTAGACTGATTTAGTGCTGACCAAGCCAATTTTGCATGACTTCTCAAGAGTGGTTAAGTCATGTTGTGGTGTATCTGCCAAAGTGTACATATTCAAGATAGATCAAACTGCAGTTACAAGTCTAATCTACTCTCTTCTCATTGCTCTCATCAAAAATGTAAATCTAAACCATTGAATTTGCTTTAATAAAACTTGGCTGAGTTAGCTGAAGAATGTGTGTTTTGTAATACAATGTTATGATTCAGAAGAGAATAAACCAGTATTTCTAGGCCACATGGAAACAAAAATCTTGAGATTAATCTGGAGCTGATAACAACCATATTAGACTGTAGAGCAGTTCTCTGTGCTTATGAACAGAATGCTCCACTCCAGAGTATTCAAGTTTCTGAAGGCTTAGGACATTGAGTGTGTATGATAGTGTATATGTAAAGTGGCAAGTGTGCTTAATTATTGGCCAGGTCTGTATGTGAAAGAAGCATAACTTGTATACTCTAGCTGTAAATATGTTGATCAAGTAATAGTTACCCCTTCTTCATGTACTGAGTCCAGAAGTCAAACCAGAACTGGGAATCTTGACTACAAATGTCAATTTTTTTGCCAGAAAGAGACAGAAAAAGCCCCAAAAGACTTGATGCTTTCAGTTGCTCAGCTGTGTAGTCTGTGTGGCATGACCGTTCCCTGAATTGAATGCAGGGCAGCTTATCATTATTCACATTCTAACTGAAGTTGCTGAAATGGTGACAAAGTGCACAAGTGGAGGTAGAAGCTGTTCTTGAATAACTACAGATTTGCCGAACAGTAGGATCCGTGTGGGCTAAGCCAAAGTCAGGGATCTCATGAAGTTGTATTTGTGGAATGCCTTCATTTGTCTTAAATTGTCTGGGACTGCATACAGAAATAAGTTTTTTGGGTTGCCAGCACAGACTGTAGTCCTCTCTTACCGAGGGCAATCTGTTCTCTAGTCAGGATTTTGTTTACAATGTTGTGATCTTTTCTCTAAGCAAAACTTGTGGCGTCTATCTCATGAATTAGAGAGAAATAGGAACTGTTAAATATTGAGCATAACATTTTTAACCTAAGCTGGAGTCTGATAAGGGGATGCAATGCATCCTTTCACAAAGTGTGTAAGTGTATAGTTATTTAAATAACAGAGAAAACACCCATCCATAGTGGATTCCAAACACTAAGCAAGCTGTGCAAACATTTGAGGTTCTTAAATGTTATTGGTGCATATGTTTTCTTTGGATCGACAGCTTTTCAGAGACAGTGTCTGGAACCACAAACCACTCACTCCAGTTGTCAAGCCTCAATTTAAATTAGCTTGAAATGTCCTTCTAGTTCCTGGTTCTAATTATACTTCGTTTTTTAAAAAATTCATTACTAATTTTTAAAACTTCATTAAGCCCAAGCAATTTAAGGGGCGTTTGCAAGCCATGGTTAGTTTTCTTGCTGGAAAATGATTGCTGCCCTACCTGGGGCATTTACAGAATAGTCACAGTGCTTGATCTTAAATGTTGTGACATTAATAAGGAGATGTGATCTTTCATATTAGTAAAACATAATGCTTTTCTATTTCAAGGCACCGATTTAGAGAGTTATTTTTAATGCAGGTAAGCTGTGTAAGAATAACCATGTTGGGTCAGAAAAAGCTTTGTTGCTTCAGCAGCAGGGAATCCTTAGGTATGTGAGTGTAAGAAACAAAATTATATATTGTCTCTGCTATAATGCATCTTAGCAACTCTCGGACCATTGAGAGTTATATTTGGAACCATTATAATTTATAGATATTAATGAAACAGCTTTTGGTAATTTTAAGAAGTAGTTAAACTTCTGGCATTTTCAACCATCTGTGATAGTGTTGTCCATGGTATGATGACACATCAAAAGGAAAACTTCCCTTTTAGACTTCTACAGGATATTAGTTGCAGGTGAAAGACTCCAAAATGTAGACAAAGGAAAGTTAAATTCTTGTGAAGACCTAAGCTCATTCAGGGGTGGGAGCAGGAAAGGGAAGGGTTAAATTTTTATCGAGTTTTTATGAATATATTTTTTAGTCAGTTAAGTAACATGCTCCTTGCATGTCTTGAGGGTTAGGGCATGTGTGCAGAACCAAACTTGTGCACAGTATGTCACAGCAGAAAAATTCTTGTCAAAGCCCACTCCTGGCTACTGCTCTCATCCCTCTCCCTGCAAAGTCACCACCCCTGGAGTAAGGGAATGCAGGCTGAATTAATTGTTCTGGAGGAATGAGCCTGGCATGAGCTCGGTGTGGTGTGCAGGCATCAAAGCAAGTTTGCAGTGAAAGGATTGTGATGTTTGGAGAGAAGTGGCAATTGAAATGACTTGATCACTTGTGGTGGTCCCATTTTAGTCATCATGCTCCTCCTGGGTGCCAGGGAAGAGCTGCTTTCCCCTCAGGGAGTGAAGAGAGTGTGTCAGTGCTGTGCACACAGACTGAACTACTGTTTACAGTAATTCATGTTGTAGGGGAACAGAATCCTCTTGCTAGCAGAGTAAATAGTTTCACTTCTGATTAACATTCTGCTTAAATTCCCTGTGTTAATCAACAAGTAATCATATCTATTAACTGACAGGGAAAGTTGCAATGTTGCCATTGAATGCTACAGTAGTATAATGTGGTAGTAAACATTAAAATATCGTATGGTAGTATCAGAGTCAAAATCTACAAAAATTTGCTCACAATACTTTAACATGAAATTATTATTCTTGTGCTTGGACACAAGTACAGGAATAGGCTCAACAGAGTTAGTTACTTTAGCTAGATATTTAATTGTGTGTATTTACACTGACAAAAAACAAGTTTGCTTTTAACATGTACTGCTTGTCTTTTTGTTTGCAAGTCCTTAAGCCAGTTTAGTTCTTTGAAAAACAAAAACCAATCCTGAAATCGACAAGGTAAGATTAACTAGATCTACAGCAGTTGTAAGATTGTCTTTCACATGCTTATTTTCAGCTCCTCTCACTCTTCAGTATTTTGCTATATGATCCACTGCACGTTGTTCTGGAGGAAGGAGGTAGTCTGAGGAAATTGCCCAAGAGACAGAGCTGGATAGAGCTCTAAGCCTGCTGCTGCTCCAATACCTTGTGCTTTTGATACTCTGGCAACTTAGTAGTTCTGATTATGAGAAAACGTGGTAAAAGTTATTTCTTTCTAAAATCCTGTTATATTGGCTGCTTCTAATATTAGACTTCTTACTTTAATGAGCTCAGATTGTGTTAAATCCTAATCAAAGGAAGGAAAGAAATTGTAAAGATAGGTATGCCTTTGCAAAATACAAAAAGCCACTTCCAGCTCCTTATCTTAACACTACTCTGAAGGACCTGACTGCAGTGGACGCATTAAGTAGCCCTTCCTAAGATCACCCCACATGCAGTTCTGGTTCCTGCTTTTGAAAGGAAATTGGACTTGAGGTGGCTGTTTTGGTTGCTTGTGGTGCGAGGGCAAGTCTGAACTGCAAATCAGGGGAGTTTGTTTACCCCTCTCCAGCAGAGCAAATCTTCATTGGATGAAATTGTGTTTATATTTTGCAGAAGGTTGTGATAAAACCAGTTTGATTTGGGGCACAGGAGAATTAAAGTAAAAGAGTAAAACTTTTAGTAGCAAGTCTTGATGTGTTTTATTGCTAAAGCATTGGCAACCATAACAGTGTCTTGAGCTAGCTGCATAGACAGCTGAATCTCTTAAAGATGAGTTCTAAATTTTGGCATTGAAAATACTTCCTTTTGATGTTATGGTAATTTCATGGTGTGGAGAGAGACATTGTTTTTTAACATACACTGAAATCCCTTTACTTCTTCCAGCAAGTCAGTGGGTGAAAGATTGGTGGCTCACTTTCTTTTGGATCAGTTTAGAATGGAGAAAGGTGATTGCTGGGTGTTGGAACTGTTCCTATATGTGTCATGGGACATTAGTATTGATGGTAAAATACTTACCTGAGCAATGTAGCTCTGACTTAAGAGAAATACTTTCAAAGCATATTTCTTCCATAGTTCATCAGATTTTATTTCCATGTAAAGGGAAAGTGCAACTCTTAACTTACTATCCTTTTCCTGTGGTGTTACTGCAGAGTAGTTTCTTCACTTTAGCTAGAAAGTGAAATCCTTTGGTAACTTACTGATTGTACTCTGGCCGTTTTTGTGCACCTTTGTAGACAAGATGGCTACTAGAGAAACCACTTCAGTGTGGGACAGAGAGGAACAGTGCAAAATCAACTGTGGTTTTACTTACCAAGGCAGCAGGTCAAATGATGGAATGAAAGTCCAAGATAATTTATTAGTTATCTGATAAATAGAATATAAAATGGCCAGAAAGTGAGGGTGGATCTGCCGTCAGTATAGTGAAATAGAAAAGCTTGGTGAATAAAAAGCAATGGAATGAATTACAGGAGTGCACATCACCAATTGATAGTGTTATTGAGCTACTCTGCATTACTTCGAGTTAATTTCTGCAAATTTTTAACCTCCAGGGACTTTTTTTCTGTAGAGGAAGACAGATTCTTCTTCTAACAAGGAGTGACATTAACTAAACAGTGTGTGCCTTTTTACATTGCTCACACTTTGCAGTACCATTCAGAGCAAACTTCCAGATGCACAGAAACAGAAAAGATAATGAAAGTCAGCTCACTAGATGATACATGAACAAAATAATTGTAACCACTTAATGTTATTTTTCTTTGTAGTGTGGATGTGATCTCTTTACCCCTGAATTATGCTTCTTAAAAGATTTAATACCTGACTCTTAAGCTCTGTTTATGCAGTATTACAAGAAGCAACAGTGATGGAAGATGGCTGGTGCAGCCTGAGAAATGACTCAGTATCACTTTATACATCTCTACCGGAAACTCTGCTTTTCTTGACTAATGATTCTATGGCTGAAAATAAGTGCCTAATGATGTCTCCAAAATGTTGATGCGTGTGAAAATGGAGGGCAATCTAATTCTGGTAAATTAAAGCAAAATACAGATTCTTCTCGGCATAACCTGTACCTTGCAAAGCAAATACCTTCTAAGAGACTGGAGCAGAAACAGTCATGAGGGATTGTTAAAGCTGCTACAAGTCAATGAGATTGTGATTGAATGTGACTGTCATGAATTTGGGGGTTTGTTTTTCTACTCTCTGGTTTCAATCCATTGTTTAGTTTTTGCTTACAAAACTAGCTGTTGGAGACAAATCTCTTCTTCAGTCATTTGTTTGTTTCACTTGATACTCACCCATGGTTGGCAGTCTAAAGGTGGGGCAAAGTTTTGAGAGAGCAGTGACAGCAAAGTGATGGTATCCATGTACAGTGGTAGTGATTATATGTAGTGCAAAAGGAAGAGCTTGATAAGCTTCATTGCTGTGCAGTCAGAAAGCTGCTGGAATTCATACAAGTAATTTAATGTCTTGCTATGGCGTGCACTAGGAAGATAGTTACACCCCAGTGAGTTTGCTTAATTTGACAGAGATCATATGACATTGTATGAACCTTACACCAGCAAGAAGAATGCATTTTGCTTAGTGAAAATTATATATAAATACAGAATTCCTGTTGTTTTATTAAATATTGAATGTATTAAGAAAGTCACATTTGATGATTTTTAATATTCTAGATTCTAGTAGTATTAGTGTATTTTTTTCCTGTTTTCAAGTACAGAATATGAAGTATGTAAACTCGTGTATTCCTTGATTCACGGAATTGACTTACCAGCCAGAAAAACCTGCCTTGCTGCTTCCCCTTACCCTCAAGAAAACAGTTGAAATATTCAACGTGGAATTGATAGCATAAGTGATGTCTCAGTCTTTCAGCTTGGTTTTTAACTCAGATTTTTAAGATAAAATTACTTGTTTGTCTGAGGAGAGTTGATAATGATAAAGAATATTATCCTTATTTAATATAGGTGTTTTTTTGCAATGAAATTTTATTTTTTTTTTAAAGCTGTTGGTCTCTGCAATATATTTGAAACCCTTTCATTCTTTTTCTCCCTTCCTGACTTTGCAGTTCGCTCCTTTGGTACAGAAGACAGACCAACCGATAGACCCATCCCACCTCGCGATGAAGTCTTCGAGTATATTATATTCCGTGGCAGTGACATTAAAGACCTGACTGTCTGTGAGCCACCAAAACCTCAGTGCTCCTTGCCACAGGACCCTGCTATTGTTCAGGTAAGTCAAAACAGAGTTTTGAATAATTGTTGCTGAAGAGGTAACTTGCTAACTTAAGTGCTCTCTAACGTAGTGTTTAAAAATTAAAATGTTTATCACTGTAAAATTCACAACCCAGTGTAAAGAACTCTGGAAGGATTTTCTCCTTTCATGGTCTTTGACTGTGAAAATGAAAGTTGAAATCTAACTCTAGCACAGTGCACTACATACCAAAGCTACTGTTTTTTCAGAAACATCTAATGACGTTTTGTAGGTCTTGATGCCTTTTTTGAAAGGGACTTGGCTTAGGAGACAGTTCTTGGGAAGATCAGACTTGGTATAAATCAAACTGAATAGATGCTGAAGTATTTCCACATCATTAGTGACATTTTTTTGCTTGTTTGTTCTATTTTTGTTCTAATGTTCAAACAATTTTTGCTAACTATGACTTTAAAGTGTTTCATCTAGCTATGTGTTTTTAAATAGGCTTCGTACTATAAGGCAGTTATTTGAAAAGCAAATACTTGGTTTCTGAAGGGAAAGCAACTTAAACTTGAAGCTTTCAGATTTAATTAGTCTGTCATTTTGTAGTAAATTGGCTGACAGAAATAGTTTTCTCAGAAATTTTGATTGTGTTTTTGGGGTATCTTAAAATTATCCCTGAGAGCAAGGGGAAAACTCTTGCTTCATGATAATTCCATGTAATATGATTCTACTGCTTTATCTGTTCTGTAGGATAAAATTCTTGATACTTCCTTTTGAGGTACCTTTGCAATTCTCCAAGGACTTTTATTAAATTTGGCGCAACTCTTTCTGTCAGTTGTAGTGAAGAGTGATGGAGTTGGATTACTGTGAATCCCAATAATAGTGATAACCCCATCCTCCTCCAGTATGTTTGGGTGTCTTATTGTACCTGTGGGGTTTGAAACTTCAAGGGAAAAGATAAGATACTCTCCAGATTTGCCAGCAAAGCTTATATGTATGTGTGTGACAAGAGAATCCAGTATCTGAGGTTACAGGGAAAAGATTGCAAAATTTTGTGGTACTATTTCCACAAGTCTGTGATGGTAGAAGGATAAAAGTGCTTTCTAAGCTGTGCATACTTGTGAAAATACATATTTTAGAGTTTCTACATTTCTTGCCTTACAGAACTATTTCCTCATTTTTGCGTAAATACAATTTTTGCTAGTGTGTTGTGTGTTTTGTCTTTAGGGCACACTAGGATCTTCGACTACATCTTCATTCCAGTCTGTGGGGTCCTACGGTCCTTTTGGCAGGATGCCTGCATACAGTCAGTTCAGCCCCAGCCCGCTGGTGGGGCAGCAGTTCGGCGCTGTTGGAGTTGGTAGGTTCACTTTGATTATGCAGTGCTTTGCTGTGAGTGAAGCTGTGTGTGTGCACAGACAGTAATCACTGCTTAGAATTTCATCAGTATCTTATCCTAAGGCAGATTCAAAGTCTTCCATCTATGTTAGTCCTGCAGTTTAGCTCTATTTTTCATAGTCTTTGCATCTTAAATCAAAATAATGACGATTGAGAACTAAACACCTACCTCAGAGGGATGTGTGTTCATTATATTTCACAAGTGGTAGGGGCAGCCCCTCCAGAGAAGTCCACTAGCTGTACTGTTGGCTTGACTAGCTGCCATGTGCCTTAACTAAGGATTTGGATTATTCAGCCAGCACAGTCCTCCAGCAGTTCATGAGGTGTTGGCTACATGGGAAATACATGCTTGAAGTATTTGTGAGCTGCATGGGCTAGTTGCTCCTTCATGCTCTACATTCTGAGACTCACCAGCCAACTTTCCTTCCTCCCTGAGTTTATTTCACAGTTTAGTTTTCCTCGTAGGAACTTACAGTCTGGTAACTGTGATGGCAGTAGTGTTACTCCTGGTACTGAAAATATTGGCCATGCAAAAGAAAGGCTTTAGAATTGGCTGTAGTTTGATATCACTTAGTAGGATGTGGCAGTTATATTTTTGCTGAAAGGATCTTAAATGGAAATACATACCAATAACATGTATGGCTCCATAAGATGACTGTGTTTTGTTAATACTTGTGATGCTGAAGTTAGAAGTGCTCTTATATTTTTCATTTTAGATTAAAAAAATTAAGATATTAATCTTACCAACTTAAGCGCATACTTATGTTAGCTTTAACTAAAAGTGTATGGGAGGGGCAGACTCCTGTGTACTCTAGCAAAACTGCCTCATATAGCTTCACTAATCATTTAGTGCTAATTTTAAAAAGTCTAAGCCAGATTTTACAACTGTATTATTTTTTTCAAAGCAGGAGGTTCTTTAACATCTTTTGGAACAGACTCATCGGCTAGTGCTAGCATGTCCCAAAGCACTGCAGTTGGTTCTGCATTTACAGCAGATGCAAGATCACTAAAACCACAGATGTCTCAAGGTAAAATCTTTAGTAGCTTTGATCTTTTTTTGACCAGTTGTGTCCCTGTGACTTTTGTGGTCGCCAGAAATGCCAATGAAACAGCTGAATTCTGTCATGAAAACACTTGGTATTAAACCCAGGAAACACTGAGAGGCTTTGTGTTTGCTCTTTAAATGTGTTTTCTCTTCATCTTGGAGTGCTGCAGGTAGCAACACATTTGTTGTTACCCTTAAAGCATCTCTACCGAGAAATAGGACTTCATTAAGTGAAATAATGTTAGCAAATAGGTGCATGTGGAAATTCAGTTACATAGATGATACTAACAGCAGACCTGATTTCCTTGGAGATAGTGATATGACTTTTAAGTCAGCTTAATAGTAACAGGAGCTGTATGGATAGTTTGTGTAATAGTAGAAAAAAGGAGATTTTGGATTATACTTGAATGGCAAAGAAAAAAGAAACTAAACATTGAGCATCTTCACCCTCACCCTTCCTGCAAATGTTGTTAAGACTGCTCCTTAAAAACCCAAACCCCATTATTTCCTGCTCTTCCACTCTTCATTGCTGTAAAAAAACATTCCTAATGGTACTTTTAAAGTATGCAGTCATGTTAAAAGGCATAACACTTAAAGCAAACAGGTTTTTTTCCTAAATTCCAGTTGAGATTTGTATACCCGTTAGGAATGTTTGTAGGACTAGTTGGGTGGGTTGCCAAAAATAGGTTCTACTTTGTTGGATTAATCCAAGGGGGAGAAAGTATGCAGAGCATTTCTCTGTTGAAATAGTAGTTCGATTTTCTGTAGTTAAAAGCTGTATGAATCGTGGACATGAATGGATATGTATAACATATGCTCCAGGTGAGCATATATTCTGCCACAGCATTTCCTGTGGGGCACTAACAGGTTTTTTTTTGTGTGTTTGCTTTTAAAAATATTTTTCATCTTTTAGATTGCAAGTGTGGTATGGTTGGATTTATCGTTTTGTTTTGTTTTGTTCATGGATTTTTGTGGTTTTGGTTTGTTTTTGGTTTTCCTTTTGTTAGTTTTGTTATGGAATAGAACCTTGTTCTTTTTCTGACTGGGAGTTGAGTCTTATTCTAATTTCTTAGTAGATTTACCTGTTTGATGTCATAAACTTGTCTGGCTGGATCAATGGCTCTGTTCTGAACGTGCTTCTGCCTCCAGCCACTGGGTGAGCAGTGCTGTGTGGGGCAGCTTCCACAGCTCCTTCTGTGCAGGGAGCCAGGCTCCAGCCACTGCTGTTCCCTGCATGGGCAGGGATGCTGCAGCAGTGCCTGAACAGCGTCACAGCTGCCTTTGGGAGCAGCCTCTTCCCACTTGGCATCCCAGGGAGGCAGAAGGAGCATTTTTACCTCCAGTCAATGCAAAATTTTAATTCCACAGCTAAATGCAAATCAATAATGAGTTTAATGGGTTGGTAGGGATTGGGTGTCCTTCCCATTTTTTCTTATAGACTGGGGGAAGGGGTATTGCTAAATATCCTTCATTCCGAGTTAGTGGATCCGATGGTGCAAATTTTTTTTTTTTAACACAGCTGTCTTGACTGCTAAGGCAGATAAACCTGTCAGTCTGGATTGGTTGAGACCAGTAACTCACCTTTGTAGTTGGGAAATAACCCTTTGGGCTTTGGTTTTGTTTTATTTTTTCCCCAGGTCGGTCAAGCCCTCAGATGGACCATTTGAGAAGGAGCCCCACCATGGAACAAGCTGTACAAACAGCTTCAGCCCACCTGCCCACTCCAGCCCCAGTTGGGAGGAGGAGTCCTGTACAAACCAGACCTTTGGTGTCTGCAAGCCAAAAATCCTTAGACAACCAAGAGCACAGACGAGGTACCTTTGGATAATTTTCATACAGCTTATTTCCTTCCATACACATACAAAGTGCTCTTGTAAAGGGTAGTACATAGGAATTTTCCTGCTGTCTCTTACTGGTAGGCTGGCCAGCAGAGACCTGGATTAGATACATATTTCTTTTTAAATTTAAACAAATATTCTAAATTACTTTTTTTTTTTCTTTCACTATTTAAACATGTGGTTTATATTTATAGGTTTGGATTTTTTTTTTAAATCTGAACTATATATACAAAAGTATGATCAAGAATACCTAATTGGATAAACAAATCGTGTTTTTATTTCCAACTTTAGCTGAAGCACACAAGGTTTCAAGATCAGAAAATGAACTCAGAAATGAAAACAAACGACAAATTGGTAAATCATGTTTTGAGAAATAGCTATCGTTGCTTTCAGACCACTAAGTTTTTTTTGAAATTTGCTAAAATACAAAAGTTCTTTCACACTTTGCTTCTAGAGGGTAACAACTTTGCATTGAGCCAGAAGAATACAAACAAATGAAGTCAACATTAAAGAGAAAAATCTCTTCTTGTTGCTCTATACTAAGCAATCAATTTAAATAAAAATGTAAATCGAGGAGTATTCAGGGATTTAAAAACATAATAGCATGAAATAAAAGCATTTCTAGAAAGATATTTGACTGCAAAGCCACTAATATTTTAACTCTTTTTTCCAAAAGCTTTTAATGACTTCTAGAATCTTTAAACACACAAATTTAGTACTATTATGTTTTCTGTGTCAGTGCCATTGTTACTGTAAATGAATTTACAAATTACAAGCTGCGCTGGTGGGACTTCAAACAACATAGGTTCTCTTCCTGTGCTTCTGAAGTCCCAACCTGTTACCCCAGGAATTAGAAAGCAAACCAAAACCACCAAACACCCTCCACCACCCTCAGAGAAAAGCCAATCCGCAAAGCAAAACCAAACAGAATTTCCCTCTTTTCAGTTCCAGGGGCACCTGCAGCACGGAGAGGCCGTGGAGGTCACAGAGGGGGCCGAGGAAGATTTGGTATCAGGAGGGATGGTCCAATGAAGTTTGAGAAGGACTTTGACTTTGAAAGTGCAAATGCGCAATTCAACAAGGAGGAAATTGATAGAGAATTTCATAACAAACTTAAATTAAAAGGTAAACCAATTTTTGCTTTAGATTTGAGCATGGAGAAACTGTATCTTGCTGTTTTGATCCTACCTTGGAAAACAACTCTTATAATGGCATATAGTATTAAGTTTTGTTCGCAGTCATTAAAAAGTAAATTTAAAAACCAATTAATAAGTAAACTGGGATCATATGTGAATTAAATACTTGGGTCAGTGTTTGAGTTTTTTACCAAATATTAACTAGCAAATACCATCTGTCAAGTTCTAACAAGTCTCTGTTAAAAATGCATATTACTTGACCAGAAGCCCAAATAATGTTTGTTTCTTTAAAGTTCTGGAAAGGATGCAATAAAAGAAAATCCAGGTTTTCAATTACTAGACCAAAATTATAATGTCAGTTATAGACCAAAAGCAAAGGAGTTTGGGATTAGAACTTCACTGTAGTAGGCAGGAGAGTTTGTTTGAAAGTTTCTAGCATTTCCTTGCTTTTATCCTTTTCCAAAGGAACACAGGAGTAGTTAGAAACCATGCTGCCAGCACTTGTTTTCTAGCAAGCTTCTGTTTTGATTACCTCATTCTCTTGTGACCAGCCACCTGTTTGTTACGCTGCTGCTACTATTTTTGGACGAAATTGTTGTAGGTTAATATAGTGAGTTCCCTATTTCAGTGAATGATTGGCTAAAAGCTGGGAAACAAAAGGAAGGAATAAACGGTCAGATTCCAGTGTAGAGTAAAAAACCAGTTGAGTTCCATAAGTCCTGTGGTGCTTGCCTGTTTTTCTGGATCATTTATCAAGGAGTTGATGGTTTGCTGTTCATACTGGTGTTTTCTGGATAATAAAGAGAAAAGGGAAAGCTGACCATGAATAGCTACAGTAATGTTTCTGAGTGTGGTAATTCTTGTGTGTGGTGTGGAAAGGTTGAGCTGGTTATCTGAAGTTTATGCACAGCACCATAAGATTTAACTTGTAAACATTTAGAAATGAGATTGGAAAATAGTAATAGCTGCTAGTGTTGAGCTGTTGGCTTTGTTATCAGCACTAGTCAAAACAGTAAGTTGAACTTGAGGTATTATTAGGAAGTAGATACATCATAAAGTCAGAATGCTGGCCCTGCATCTCAAAGGAGATAACAGCAAAGCCAGAAGACAAAGGAGAAGGACGATGGGGATGAACAAAACCATGGGATGGCTTTTAGGAGGATTGACTGAATGAGGCTCTTAAGCCCGGGAAGGAGGTAGCTAAGAGGGGAGAAAATAGATGGCTATCAAATCCGTTCTGCCTCAGGGTTTTTTGTTGACTAAACTCACAGGAAGCATAGAAACCTTCAGACAGCAGCAGCAAAACATCCCAATTTACCTGTCAAATAATTTGACGTCCACATTAAATTTTTTTTTTTTGTAACATTCAGTATAGTTTCTGTCTGATTGGGAGTAAGGTAACAGTGATGGTTTTTTTAGGCTTCTGTTTACTTTTCATTTTCCAGAAGATAAACTTGAGAAACCAGAGAAGCCTGTAAATGGAGAAGACAAAGGTGACTCAGGTGTTGATACCCAAAACAGCGAAGGGAATGCCGATGAGGAGGATCCACTTGGACCCAATTGCTATTATGACAAAACCAAATCCTTCTTTGATAACATTTCCTGTGATGACAATAGGTATGGCCTGCAAGGAGAAGCTTGGTAGTCTACTTAATGCATGTTTATATCATAAGGTACTGTCAGTGCTACTCATTACAATCAAGTCTGTATCAAAGGGGATTAGAGCTCGTTTCCACGTGCAGCAAGCAAAAATAAAACAGGAATACGAAGCACAAAATGTCTTTGTGGGCAAGTGCAATATGTTCATAGGAGGGTATTTTAAGATGTTTTGGAGCCATGCTTTTAGAACTTAATGCACAGGCTCTAGAATCTCCTTTTCAGATTTACTAAAGTGTGTGTGGGGTTTGTTTGTTTTGCTTTGCTCCGAAATTAACACTTTAGTTAAATCAATTATGACCCTGCTTTGGTAATGGTTTCTAAGCAGATTACGTAACTGTCTCAGCCAGTAGTGTTGTTCGAATGGGCAGATAGCATTTCAGGAAAATTAAAGCTTATCTTTTGCTGCTGCCTTTTTATTAGACACGATGATGTGGATTGCTGACCTATTTTGAATTGCAGGAGGGGGAGGGGGAGTTGTTTGTTGTACTCGCAGCCAGATAAAATAACATCTGTAACTGTAAACTGTTTCTTGCTTTCAGTGGTGCTGTGTGCAGAGGATACCGAGTGTGCTCTTCAATATGGCAAACTCTTAGAGCATAATTAATATCTAATTAGTGACTCTGTAACATGTTCCTTCTTGATGAGTCCAGTGAAGTGTGGCAGACACCTAGGTTCTCCCGGAAGGGATACTGTGGAGATTTACAATGTGGTTAATGTATCATTGTGTGCTTTCTGGCGCCTCTCCCTTCCTCCCCGAGTGTTTCACAGCGATCCGTGTTGGTTCTGTGCCGCAGGGAGAGGAGACCCACCTGGGCCGAGGAGCGGCGGTTGAACGCAGAGACCTTCGGCATCCCCCTGCGCCCCAACCGCGGCCGCGGCGGCTACAGGGGCAGAGGAGTCATCGGCTTCCGAGGGGGCCGAGGGCGGGGCGGCGGCAGAGGAGGCTTCACCGCCCCCCGCGGCTTCCGCGGTGGCTTCAGAGGAGGCCGTGGAGGCAGGGAGTTCGCTGACTTCGAATATAGGGTAAAGTGTGCTTCGTGTTACTATCACCCAGTTCGCTGTTCTTGGAAAGGAGGGCTTAAAAGAAGCCCTGCTTTTAGATTTGATGTTGAACTAGAATTTCTTGAATGATATTTTGCACGGGGCTCTGAGCTACTTTACTGAAAGTAGCCATTAATGCTGATATTTTAGTTAGGTAGCATCATTTTACTGTTAACCACCAAAAATAAAGGTTGTCGTTCGTCACGTGCCCTGAGTAGCTATTTGATAGCTGGTGTTAGGGAGTAAAACAAAAAGAAGGGGAAAAAAGAGTTCTACAGATTGAATGCAAGTGTTAGAAATGTAAATTGCAAGCACTTTTCTAAGCAATATTGTAAAATATAAAGAATGAGAGGGAACAATTTAACTTGCTTCCAGTGTGCAAACAAACATTTGAATTGTTTGTGAATGAGTTGGCACAAAGCCTGTAGACTGCTGTACTGGTTAGAATCAGTAACAAAGACAACTATCCCAATTGGTTCAAGTAAATTAGGCTTTTAGAGTTCTGACTGGGATAGAACAACAACTTCTGGTAGTTTACTGTATGAGCAGTTAGAGTTTTGCAAACAAGAGTCTCTAATTTCTGTTAAAGTTTTAATGTTTTTTTAATTAAAAAGGGGGTTTCATCACAGCAGATTTCTCTCGATTGTGAGACAGATACCTCAGCTGTTCCTTGATTAGTTTGAAACAATTAACTAAGGAAACTTAGGGTAGCTGAACATGAATGGAAATGACGGATTGAAGATTAGCAATTTGAATTTCTGAACAAAAGTTTTGCTGCCTTCCAGATGAGTAGGAGGTGGTGTAAGGGCTGAGCATTTGTGCTGTGCTTGTAGTCGGAGTGCTGAGCTGCTCCACTCAGTGCCAGACTCAGGGGGTTTGACCAGATGCCAACCTGATCACCTTGGGAGGTCTCCTCTCTGCTGCAGGACTTGGGGATAGCCAGCACAGCACAACTGCTCCCAGCGCTGCTGCCCAGATCAGTCTGTAGGGTTTGTTTTGCAGAATGAATTTTAACATTGTACTTTTGTTCCCTTTAGAAAGACAACAAAGTTGCTGCGTAGTCTACAAGAAAGCTGAAACCAGGTGAACGTCTAGATCTTCTTGAATCAGAGAATTAGTTTTGATCTCTGCAAAGAATGAAGTTAATTTGCTGTATACTTGTCACCAGCACTGGGATTTAACTATTTAATTACAAAGGGGTGTAATGCAGTTACTTTTGAGAAATGGCCATCTTTGAAAACAGTGAGCATTAAATATATTTGAGACAGAAGGATAAGTAATTTCTTATGTATAGTTAATTATAAGCAGTACTTCGATGGAGTTTAAGTATTTTTTCATCACTGAAAGGATTTTTCTTATTACTAAACTGTATTTGATAGTTGCTTCAAGTTGTAAGGACAATTGTATGCAGAAGGCCGTCGATACTGTGAGTGTTTTGACCCACCGAAGGTTGTTTTTTGGAAATCCTGTAAAATCCCTTTTGAGGTAGTTGTTCTTGTATCAACTAGGGTGCTGGACAGTAGAAAACTTGCTTTGTCAGTCAGATATGTACACACAGTAAATACTGTTTCTTAGGCAAAGGAAAGTTTTTATATAGTTGTAAAATTCCATTATATCCCATTGCCAAAGAAACATTACAAACTTTGTATAGCTGTATAAAAAGCAACTAATTTTTTAAAGAATAAACATTTTTAAGTCGGTAAACATACTGTTATTGCAGAAGTTGATATGCTGAAGAACACTGAATTAGTTGGGGTTTTTTTCTTTAGCAGCTTTTCAAGCTTAAATGTTTGATTTTATATTTGGACTATAATGAAGTTTTGAAAATGTTCTTCCATTACACAAAACTGGATACACGCTTCACTGCTCTTGCAAGAATTTGATTTTGTAGTTTCTGGCATATCACAGGATTTGACCAAGTTAAGGAGATATTTTCAAAAAAAAAGGAGAAAAGGAATTTTCATATGTCAAGATTTGCAATTAATTTTACTTAGTGAGATATATTAACTTTTTTTAATAATGGACCAGGCACATGAGTTGGTGATTCTCCTGGAATGCCTGGGATGAAAGTCTGTCTCCATTTGTCAATTCTTGAAACGTTAACTTTGTTGTAATACCTGTAGACATGAGCAATTTAAAGAATTCTTAGTGTTTGAAGTTGTTTGCATTTTGATAGACCATAGCTCGGAGACATTGAGACTCTGGTTCTAAGACCACGAAGTCACAAATGACAGTACGGACTTTCTGCCAATTCTGGATAACTAGTTGCAACTTTCTGAGATGCTGAAATGGAAACCTGGTCATTTGTGTCTGTGTATGTATATGAAGGCCACAGGAATAAAGGGATCCAAAGATTACATCACTTTGATCTAATTTGCTGATTTTTTTTTTTTTTTTAACTTCAAAATGTTCAGTGGTGATAAAGATGTGAAAAACTGCACTGTTGAAAAATTGGAATATTTAAAAGTGGTTGATAGAATCTTAATTTTATAACTTTTGTATAGCACTACAAGGAAGTATTTTGTAATTGGTTTCCTTATTAAGGTCAAGTATTTGACAGCTGTAGAAGTTAGATAATATTGTTTAGTAATGTTTTTGCATGTTTTAACAACTGCCTTTTGGGATCCACAAGTCATGATTCTGAACACCTGTTGAGATTTTTGACCATAGAGGCAAGTGCTGTCCTGTTGCAATAACTCTTTACTGTCTGAGGTGTTCCAGCTGTAAATACCCGGGCCGGGAGCCGCGGGCGGGGGCGAACCCTGCATCGCCCCGCCCCGCCCGCCCAGGCTTTCTGTTTTTTTTATTTTAAACCAGAATAAACTGTTCAGTAAAAGCGGCACGCCGGCGGTGGTTTCTTGCGGCGCAGGAGGGCGCGGGGCGGGCTGGGCTCGGGTCCCGGCGCCGCGCGCGCAGGTCCCGGCGGGAGCGGCCTTGGTGCGCGTGCGCGCGGCCCTGCGGGCGGGGCTGCCGCTCCCCTCAGCCTGGAGCCGCCATGTCCGTGGCGTTCGTGCCCGAGCGGCAGCGCGGGAAGGCGGAGGTGAACCAGGACACGCTGCAGCGGGTGAGCGAAACTGGGCCGGGACGGAGCCGGCGCTGGGCCGGGGCTGAGGCGGACGGTCACGCTGGCCCGTTCGCCCCGCTTGGGGCAGAGCCGGCCGAGCGGGACGGAGGCCGGGGCGGGCGGTGACGGCGCTCTGTGCCGCAGCTGCTGGAGGAGAACGACCAGCTGATCCGGTGCATCGTGGAGTACCAGAGCAAGGGCCGCGCCACCGACTGCGTGCAGTAAGTGTCAGACGCGGGCGGAAAGGGAGGAGCGCTGAGGGCCCAGGTGTCGGTAACGGGAGTAAAAGTGTGTCTGGGCTTACAAAGGGACTTCCCCCAAATCATTTTGAGACCTCTAAGGCACGGAATGACGCTGCCGCCTTTCAGGGCGTTTGCTCAGCGTTCTAAAGACGCCCGCTGTGCCCTCGCTGCCCGTGTGTGACACACCAAGCGGTGTCAGACCAGGGCGGCAGACGGCAGGGCTGCAGCTGCTCAGACCAGCCCGACAGGCAGCTCTGTCCTCTCCTGCTCCGCTGCCGTTCTGCAGCTTTCAGGATTGATTACGAGCTTAATGTCCTGCTTCCCATCGAAGTTGGGTAGTAGCACATGCTCGGCTACCGAGTGCAGTTCAGTGCACTGTACCGGGATTCAGAGTAAGAACACGGTAAGGTTCCCTTGATTCTAGTTTGCTATTTTTTCCCTAACTGCAAGGACTGATCAGTTTACACAAGTGCAAGTATGGGTAGTTGTCTAGAAAAGAACGTCTCCCAGATCCTGTGTTTCCTCCTTTCATAGGTACCAGCATATCCTGCACAGAAACCTCATTTATTTAGCTACAATTGCTGATGCCACTCCGCCCAGCACGCAGAAGCCTGGAGACTGACTGCAAAACCTGGACCCGTGCAGTACTGCTTTTAGAGACTGTAGAAATAGTTAAGAGTCTCACTTTCAGAGCCAAGAAGGTGTGGGTTTGAAAAACGCAGGTAAAAAGTGATCTGTGTTTGAAATGTGAATTTAGTTTTCAATATAGTATTAGGCAGCTTTTCCCCTGTTACTGTACCTAACACAGCTTAAGAATGATAATTATCACATTCCCTTTTCCCTCTGAGAAGCCCAATTCAGTGCTGTTCTGACACCCAGGCTATTCCCAGAAGTACACTGTGGGAAGCAGAGCCTGTTTCATGAGTAAGGTTCTATATTAACAAGGCAAACATTACACTTAGGTGACTCCTACCTCTGACATGACAATGTCAGGCATGTGTTCCATATGTAAAAGCAGTAGACTCTTTTGTATCCTGTATGAGAAGAATTGTGCTAAATAAACTAAAGATGTTCTTTTTAAGTTGTAATATATTCTGAATTAATATAATACATTAACAAAGGAGCTGCTCAGTGATTTAGTGAAACAGAAGTGTTAACTTTCCTAGGACTGGTGGGATTGCTGCATGAGTCAGCAATTACATGCAAGGTAGAAAGCAAGCTGATATTTTAGGAAGCTTTTGCCCAAGTTTATCAAGGCTTTTCCTCCATGCTTGAAATGCTCTGTGAAAAAGCAACACTAACCTAATAGACTTGATCACAGCAGGGAGGGGGATAGAGTTTACTTTTCGCTTACTCCCATCACAGTTATTTACTCTGTGATTCCTAAAAATTCAAGTAACGTGGTTTTAGCAATGTTCATGTGCACTACTGGTTCAAAGATCCTGGTGAAGCATTGTCTGTACCATGTCCTCCTGTGCCATCACTTGAGAAAGCAGCTTTAAAGATTGGACTGTGCATAAAGTTCATCTTTATATGATAGAGTCAGTAAGTAGGCAGTTGACAATTTTCAAACTGTTAAATAATCCCATGTTAATGAAATAAGATCTTTGTTTACAAACCAAAGTTACAGTTTAAGGTGCTGCTCATTTTCAGCAAGGTGCATATTTTAAACAGGTATGACCTATTAAATGTATATCTTTAATAAAGCAAATAGTTTACTTTTACAGAAGCTTTAAAATACAAACTGTACAGTTCCAGTTCAGAAGCGTTAGCTATTCACAAGAAGCACTGCAATAAGGGTAAGTTAACTAAGCACCAAACCCTTGCACTTGGCAGTGTAAGTGAAGTTTAAGGGCAAGACTCATTTGCCAAGTGCAACAATTCTTAAAATTACCAGTGTTCAGAACAATCGGAAGCAAAGGACAGAGTAGCACCCACCGTGGTCAAAATGCAGACAAACTTTGTTTTCACAATTCACGTATGTAGGTCCAGAAACTTGCCAGCATTTGTAATTATGAATAAACTGCAAAAACTATAGCAATCATTTTGGCACTTGTTAGAAAAAAAGTTCAAAATTAAGCGTTTTCATTAACTTCCATTTTGGTCTTAGTATGAATAACCAAGTAAGTACAACCAAATTTGGGATTTAATATTAGATCTAAACAACAAGATTTAGGAAACTCAAAACCATTCATCAAGTTAAATAACCACTAACATTTTCAGTGGAGGTTTTTCAAAATTATAGTAGTACAGACCATTAACAATTTACAGACAGAAGCCACACTGATTGTGCAAAGCACATTACTGTAAAAAGTCTATGTACAGCAAACAAATCTTTGTAAACATGGTAAGTATGAAGTTTCAGAAAACATGGTGACAATATCATAAATACAGGCAACATTGGCATCCTCAAACAGCACAAAAAGGTAACAATCTGGGCCTGCAAATAGAGCCCGTCACCATACAAACAAAAAAGGTGGATGGGTTTTAAATACCCAAATGTTTAATAGTTTTAGTGTTGTGTATACTTTTTATTTATATATATATATATATAATGTATTTATTTTTGGTATCTTTAGATATAGATGTACTTAGTTTGTATAACCAAAACCAAAAAATGTGCTTTATCTTCATTGAAAAATTATGTAGTTAGAACTAATAACCCATTTTACTAGTAGTTAACATATTAGAATGATATGACTTAAGAAAAATACAAAAATAAGATTAATACTGTCAAAACTCTTATACCAGAAAATATTGTGGTTTTTAGACTCTTTCAAAGATGAAATATGAAAATTTAAATAAGCTCTAACTATATAAAGAATCTTCTGTAATCTCAATTCATATACAGTGGGATAGGTATACATATATTTACCAATGTTCTTCAATTTGTAAGCACCAGTCACTCTCCCCAATCCACTTTGGTTGGAAGATTTTTCCTAATTCCACAGGTTCACTTAATGGCACATATTGACTGCAAATAATTACTTTATCCTTTTAAAAAAAATAATGTTCTTTTAACTAACTGCTACCCCACAATTTCAGTTTTAGTATCTTCTGAGCCAGCTCACAATTCTTAATCAACTGTAGCATCTGAAATAAGACTTTAAATAAATGCAAGTAGTCTCTTAGGCTTTGCTTTCACACACTGCGGGAGCACCCTGTGGATAATGCCTTTGGCCAAACACAACCATAGGACATGGTTTGTGTGAGAGCCAGGGTCACTCTGGTCACACAGGTGTGTCCGGAGCCAGGGTCACCCTGGTCACACAGGTGTGTCCAGAGCCAGGGTCACCCTGGTCACACCACACAGGTGTGTCTGGAGCCAGGGTCACCCTGGTCACACAGGTGTGTCCAGAGCCAGGGTCACCCTGTGCTCACACAGGTGTGTCCAGAGCCAGGGTCACCCTGGTCACACCACACAGGTGTGTCTGGAGCCAGGGTCACCCTGGTCACACAGGTGTGTCTAGAGCCAGGGTCACCCTGGTCACACAGGTGTGTCCGGAGCCAGGGTCACCCTGGTCACACCACACAGGTGTGTCTGGAGCCAGGGTCACCCTGGTCACACAGGTGTGTCCAGAGCCAGGGTCACCCTGGTCACACCACACAGGTGTGTCTGGAGCCAGGGTCACCCTGGTCACACAGGTGTATCCAGAGCCAGGGTCACCCTGGTCACACAGGTGTATCCAGAGCCAGGGTCACCCTGGTCACACCACACAGGTGTATCCAGAGCCAGGGTCACCCTGGTCACACCACACAGGTGTGTCTGGAGCCAGGGTCACCCTGTGGTCACACAGGTGCCATCTATGTCAAACAGCTCAGGTAACATTGGCGACACAAGGCTGAGTGGTTCTGCTGATCTTCACCTAGAGTAAGGAAACTGCCACAAAACTCAGTTCTGCAACTGTTGCTGCAGCAGTTCCCAAATGAACTCGCTTGTGTGGCACGAGGAAAAGCTGCTGTTGCACTCCATTTTCAAAAAGCTGCCCACAGGCCATAATGTAGAATACAAAGGCTCTACAGCTTGTCCTTTATAAATTTAAACACAAACAGTGTTGAGCAAAGTGACCACTTATATATTTGCTTCAACATACTCAATGTGTTTCAGTAAGATGTTTTAACTATAAATCTATATGAAAAATAGCTATAAAATACAGTGTTTCTTGTATGGTAGTCCTTCAGCAGTTCTTCTTAGAAAAAAAAATGTCTTGAAAGTAAAGGCAATTATGCATTTTTAAAAGCATTTTACATCACAGTTTTGGGCTGTTTCACGTACACCAACATATTGGCCGTATTTGCTCAGCACTGTAAATCAGAATTCGAGAGTTTGTCTATCTCACCCAAACCCCCTCAATCCCACATCAAGAGAGTAACAGGATATAGCCAACACACCACTGTGAATGAAAGTAATGTAATTTTCATTTGGCCCTGTGCTGCATTTTCCAATATGAAAAGCAGTCAGTACTGGTGCAGGTAAGATGGTCTGCGTTCGTGCTTTACCGGGAAGGATTTAAAGCCCTTGTTCATCTGTTTGTGCTGGGAAGCCTGCTGGGATTGCTGCTGCTGCTGCGCGTAGGCGAAGCTGGAGGAGATGCTGGCGGCCGGGGCACAGTCGCTGGCCCACATGGGCGACTGGAGCATCTGCATGGTGTCGCTCCACTGGCTCACAGGGCTGCTCATGGGGTACAGGGACGTGCTCTGGCTGGGCAGCGTGCTCGGCACAGAGGATGTGTGCTGCCACGGGGCCTTGGGAGGCCAGGTTTTGGTCTTGTTGTCCTGAGAAAATGATACCAGTTTGGTTCAACAACAGAATGCTGCTTTTTTGAGACAATACTTAACACATCACCTTATCACCTCAGGAGATTTTCACAAGATTAGGTTATATTTGAAAGCAGAACTGATGCATACATATATAGCACTCTCAATTCTTAAAACATCTGCCCATTAAAAAACATCTACTTCAGCATGTCACACAGTGGCCCCACTAAAAGGGAAAAAGGTAAGTGACTTCCAATTTTAATATTTAACCTTGGTGACTTTGACAAAAGCATCTCAGGCTACTTGAGTGCAGATGGTTTAGGTTTTCACTGAAGTAAGCAATCTGGAGATACAGATGCTTTTCCAGTTGTCAGGCCCAGCCCCAAATGCCAGGAGGAGAAAGGACTAAGCCAAGCCACGCTGAGCTCACCTGACTGCGGTCATCTGCTGCAGAGAGAAGAGGAGGCGATGGCAGCGTGCTGGGTTCCTGTTCACCACTGCTGTGTTTTCTGCCCAGAAAGAGAGACATTTACTTCTTTGGTTTTAAATGAGTCACCCTCATTAATCTGCCACTGGCACAGACCATTCTGTGGTTTCAGTCTGTCAACCTGGCAGCCTACAGTACTGTTTTCAGTGCATGTGTTTCCAGAAACATCTGGTTTCATGTACTTTTTGTTCAGTACAGGTAAAAGCAACAATACAGAAACTGTCAGGGACTTGACAGTGCAGTAGTTCTTGAAGCTACACTTCAACATTTTTGTAGAGGTGAAAGGAAGCTGGGATAGACTTTGGCCCACCTTCTTCTGTTACCTGCTCTTGTGGCTGGGTTTCTTTTGGTTTCTTTAAGTATCTTTTCTCAAATAACTTTACAGACAACACAAAAGAACAGTTGAGCAAGTGAAACATCTGCTGAAGCACAGTGATTGTACTGACCTTCAGTTTAAATCTGTGACCTAACACCTTGTTATCAAATAGAAGTCCTTGACCACATGTACATTCTGGAAGACTTTTTCTTGGGTTTTTGTTTTGGTTTTTTTTTTAGGGGGAGTGATTAAGGGCATGAGTTTGGATTAAAGCAGAACGTTTTATTTCATCCTTTTTGTAAAAAAACCTAATCAGCATGCTCCAATCAGGCTTCCATGGGTAAGCAGCCCTTTGCAGGTCAGCTTCAGCACACTCAACCCTTCTACCTCCTCTTACTGCCCAGCTTTAGCTCTGCTATGTTGTCAGGCCCTCCCCTACAGAACACTGTTCTTCCTACAAGTAACAGAGACAGTAGTACTGTTTACTTCAGCTGAGGTTTTTGGTCAATGCACCCTCTTTGGAAACTATCTTCTGCTCTTTAGAGCACTACATAAACCAGAGGCTTTTCTTCATGTTCCGTGATCAATCTCTAGCGATCTACTGCCTTGGCATGTTAAGTCACCCTTTATGTATTACTGTTTTCCTTCCCTGCTGCTTTTTTTTAAAAATAAAAATAATTACTACTTTTTCTGTGATTGTTTATGAGATGGCTCTTTCCCATTAATTTCAATTTAACAATCACTGATGCTCAATTTTTGTTCCCTCCCTATAGTCTTGGTTAAGTGTAAAGATTCAGAAAGTAGCTACTCTTTTGGTTGATTCCTTTCTGACAATGCGTATAAAAATAGCTGTCCAGGTAGCAGCTGTGAGAAACTGGCAATGACTTTTTTTCTATTCACCAAAAAGCAGACAGACAATCTTGTACCTATGTATTGACTCCACATTGTTCTGTAATTGTAAACAATGCCAGAATATCTGGCCACTTACTTCATTTTCAGAAAAGGCTGAAAAATAGTTTGAGAGAACAACCCCAGACTGGAATTGGGTTGGTATTGATGCTTCATCTTGTGCCTTTTGTTACTATTGCTCTAACTACCCTCTGCTGTGGAATCACTGAGGTTCCAAAGACACCATGCCTCCAGTCCTTTAGAAAAGCAGAATTGCTGTAAATTCACACTACTGATAGAAATGGATTGTTCAAAGTTGAAAATCCTAGCTTAGCTTTTCCATTACCGAAATTATTTATGATGGCAATTTGGCCTCCTCTTCCTCCTACTGTGAGAAATAAAGGACTAAGGAGGTGTGTATGTGCAACTCCAGGAACAGCAGCAGCAGCCGAGGTGAGCCAAGTCCACACAACGTCAGCAGCAGCTTCTCCCCAGAGCCACAGAGCTGCAGCTGAGCCAGGAAAGGTCCTTGCTGGCACCCAAAGGCACCACGGCAGGCACAGCCCAGCTGCAGCCAGGAGCTCTTTGCCAAACCAATTCAGTGAGGATCTTGTAAGGCCCCCAGAAGCGGCATCCAAAAGAGACTCTCATGGAAGAGAGAAAGCATCAGACCTTTAGTAATGTACTGACCCTCAGTGAACAGCTGGCTGTTTGCACAGGTGCTGGTTTGAACAAGGAGAATGCTGCTAATACAACTGACTTCAGGAATCCACTGCTCCACATCACCAGTGTAGCATACAAACTCACGTTTGTGTAGATTTGTCTCACTGGCAGGAATTTCCTTCCTCTGCCTACTCAAATGAAATTATATATAAACAAAAGGAATCTTACAAAGTGGTCTATTTCTGTTCATTTTGCTCACCTCCTCTGCTTTACAGCAGCAACAAGGTCTGGCCCTGAGAACATGGAGAACAAACTGTCTCCATTAGCTGAGGAGGTCTCGTCACTTGAGCTGGCAGAGTCTCCTTGAGTACCAGACCAGCTGTTTGTCACATCACTGCAAGACAGAAAGTTGTATGAGTCCTTGTATTTACAGTGCCTGGTCCAGACTGTGTGCCACACTTGTGCTGAATCTTTGCCACCTCAAAGCATGAAATTTCAGTACTTAATAAAATGTGCCAATAATACAAATACTTTCACTTATCTACTTCTGAGTGGTCACATTAACTGCTCTGTCCGTTACAGCCTCTTTATATATATTTTACTAAAATAATTACATTAATTGGAAGCACTTCTCCTGTTCAGGAAGGAGAAACAGGTGATGCTTGGGTTTGGAATTGCCAAGTACTCGACTTTTTCACTGCAAAACTGAGCTAGAACACATACCCATCCTATTGGTTTTATGCTAGACAGTCACAGCTGTTACATTATGTTCCAAATGGACAAAGAATCTTGAAACACTTCTTGTAGTAAATAGTTATGATTTGAAAGAGATTAAGAACTACAAATGTACCTGCTGTGAGGTACCTGCCTTTTAGTATGAAGGTTAAGTGGCTAAAATCTGGAAGACTGAATTCAGTCAGGCACCACAACTTTGACAGCATCACTTTTCATCAAAACTAGGTCTTAAAGTTGTTTTCAAAATACTCAAAGAAAACTGTCCTGAATGCATCTATGCTATAAATTCCTTATTTCCTCTGTTGGACTCACAGAATCCATTCCACTCTAAAGATGACATCAAGCATGTCAGTGCCTTGGGATCAGCAAAGCTCGTATTGCTCACTTGACACTGAAGTGCAGCTTTCACAGATGCAGCAGCAACTGCAAAAAACACCCAGTATTCCCACATTCTGCCAAGTGTGGGTGCAAAATAAACTCATACAATAAAACATACAGCCTGTCCAGTCTCTTACCCCTCTGTGAAATACTCGGGAAAGGGCCAGGTTTTATGAGGATCATCAGGAAGAGGCCAGTTGCCACGCGTGGTGCTCGGACGACGGACGTGCTGCGCTTGCCTCTTCTGTTGCATAGCCTGGTTCACCCCAGCAACATAGCGGGCAAACTCTGGGTCAGAGCCAACTGAATGAAAGAAACCAACAAGTCCATTGCTGACACTCAGCTATTTCTGCTGCACTTTCAGTCCTTTAGGTTTGACCATACCCCACAACAAAGTAATTCCCTTCCTGATGATAAATGGCAACCATGGAAAGGTCTTCATAGAGCAGTGAAGAAGACTGAACAGGAAATGTTTCACAAAAATTAGATACACAGTATCTGTGGTGAATAATAATTATCCCATGGAAGTACACCTGCCCCCTGCATTCCATCAGGGAAATTGTGTTTGTACTACGATCATGTCTGCGTTGAAAGGTCCAATATCCATCAGCAGACACTGATGAAACAGCAGACACTGTCTGTACATTTATTCATGCTCTGTGAAAAAGAGCAGAACAATTACTGTAGTTGATACGAGTGCAACATGATTTCCAGCTGTGTTGTGATCCTGCTTACTTGGGAAATCAGAATCTCAGCTCATACTAGAACACAGACTGCCAAAACTGCCACCTTCCTACAAGGATGAAACCATTTTGAAAACGTTCTGATCCTGACCTACAAAATATTTCAGAATAACAATTATATTTACAGAAAACAGCAGTAATTTAAAAATTCTTCCATTCTCAACGTGCTTTATGTGTCGCAGGCATCCAATAAGGAATAAGCACAGTCTTAAGCAGACACAGCAAAAGCCTTCATGCAAGTGTTTCAAATGCTCCATTGATCAGAGCAAGCAATTGCTGTATTCAGAAGACTGCTGATATGAGTCACTGTAACTGAGCTTCCACAGCTTTTTTCTTTTGCCTTTTCTTTTTCTTCCACGAGAAAAACTTGGCAATCTGACTGGATTTATGGAAAATGTCTAGACTACATGCACAGTAATTGCAGTGGGAAGTCCTGAGCTGCTTGCCAGTCTGTTTGAGATTAACAGTGAAGACTGAGGAACACCCAGCAACCATGCACAGCTCACAAAGCAGAAATCTTTCATCTGCCAGCTCCCTACATTCAATACTGCATTTAGAAGATAAGTTTCCTTGTTGTCATTTGACACATCCAGAAAAGAGCTCCACAATGTTTTGTTGGATGCAAATTAAAAAGACAGTGAAGAAGATAACTTTGTTCCTCTGCATCCTTTATCAAGCAAGGGCTAAGAGCCATCTAGGAACAAAACATCCCCACTAGTGCTTGTTCTCCCTCTGAAATACCTTTATGTCTATTTAGGATGAGGCTGGAAGCCAGACCATTCCTCAGATCTAAGAATAGAGTCTAGATGGGTTCTGAAGGATATCCAGGCTTTTTTCACCTGTGGACAGCATGAAGTGCCAAAGTGCTGGTATATTCAAAATAGAAACTTGTGTTCATTTTCACCTCACTGAAAACATCATGTGAACAGTATTTTTATCAGATAGTTCTTTTACTCCAAAAGATTGGAGTGACCAACATTACTTCTGCTAGTTCTTATTGCAACATTCCTTCATCAAGTTCTTCGTGATGATAAAAGTACTACAAAATAAATTTTTGGGACTAGTTAAGCCTTCAACATGAAAAGCCATCAATTTTATAAATACTTAATCAGCAGTTTTGCATCTGAAGAAGGACATCATTTTCAGACTCTAAAAGTACTTATCAAAAAATGTGGTTTGTTTCAAATGACAAATGTACAGTCCTAGGGTAGCTTGGAAATGAAAAACTATTTTCTGTTTTACAGCTTTTTGTACTACACTAAAGCTTAAAATGAAAATTCTACACCACAGCTCAACCTGGCAAGTTCTATGAAGAAATGTGCTTTCTAGTGGAAAAGTATTCAGTCGGAAGGATTTTTGTTTGGTTTTGGCTTTTTAAACACCAGATCTGTGAAAAATATTCTTTACTTATCAATACAACTGCACAAGTGTGTATCTTAATCCATTGAGCACCATTTATGAACCTGAGTAAGTCACCTTTTCCAAGTACCAGTTTCTACGTCCTTGACATTCATCAAACGGAACAAAACAAAGTTTTATGTAGAACAAAAGTAAAATACCCCAGAAATACAATGGATTCAAAATGCTGAAAATGCCAGTCCTTTGCCCACCTGCTTTCTTTTCCCTACACACACATGGATTTAGTGCTTGCTGAAAATAATTTTGTCCTTCCTTAGAGGCCGTGATAATCCTTAAGTCTATACTCTACGTATGTTTAAGTAAGATGATGCTAATTCAGACTTACAGTTGTTAAGCAACAACCTAACTGTGGTGGCTATTTTTGCCATAGAAACTCCACTAATTTATCAACTTAAGTTGACAAAACTATCATAATTATGAGTCTAAGGAGCTGGTTTGAGACGCCTACACATTCCAAACACAGATGAGTGCAAATGAGTGTGGGAAACGGAGCCCTACTTTGATAAAAGCTTTCCCTGTTCTCCTGCTCCTCCCTCCAGGCAGTTGCCATAAATGCACACTACAACATTCCGGCAGCTGCGCCCCAGGCCAACAGAAGTTACATTTACAAGGTAGCAGCTGTGTAAGTTGTTCTTAACACCACCATCAGAATCACACAATGAGCTGGAAAAGACCCACAAGGATCACCAAGTCCAGCTCTCAATGGGCCTGCATGGGGATCAAAGGTTCATCTCCTCTTAGATTCCACAGTCGATTTCTTGGTCTGTAGCTATTTGCTTATGACTAAAATTTTATCTCACTTCATCTTGGAGAATGAATAATTCATCTATATTTGCAATTTATTGGTGGTCCAAACACATGTGCCAAACCTCTTGCTCTTTGGTCTCTAATCCTTTGACATCCAAGCTTTTCATTGCAGAATCAGCTGCGAAACAGGAACCAGTATGACTCCCATGGAATTGGGGAGCAGTGGAGGGAAAATGTGGGGATATGGGAAAGATGCAACCTGGCTGTATCTCCAGGTTACAAGACTGGTAAAGAGCAGGAAGAATAATTCTGAGGAGAGGGAAAACACCTGAGCTCAAGATTTTGATTTTAAACAATTTTACAAACTAAGAATAGGAGGAACATCATCTGTAAGCATAATTTCAGTACTTTGCTGTGCTCCATATAGGAAAGGTCAGAACTACTACAGCTGGGACAAGAAACAAGGAATTAGTTCCCATGCTTGCTTATTAATGAGAGTTTTAAGATCACCTTCTGTTAAAAAAGCAAATAGGCACACACACAAATCCCTGCTCACATCAGTCAGCACCCTTATATCTGGTGGGCAGCACGAGGAAATGACAGTTATTGCCAGCAATTTTTCACAGTATTCTTTTACAAAGGACCCTTACAAAAAGCATAATAAAGGAAAAGACACACACCTGCAGGGTCAAAAGGCAGGATTTCTCCCAACATCCCAAACACTCCATCAGTTTGGTCACGATTTGGCCATGTGTTGTTTCTAGGTCCTTGTGGTTTCTGTCCTAACATCTCTGACATCATATTGTCCATATAGCTGCTCACAAGACCCAAGCTGTACAAATCAGAGCTTAAATCTGAAAAACCAGGATTGTTCCACTGATTTATATGAGACAATCCAGCTCCAACAGCCGGGGCTTGCTGCTGTGAAGAATTACTGAGCCATTTGGCAGGTACACGTTGCTGTGGTCCAATAGGTTGAAGCAAGGGTTGGTAATACTGCATTTGCTGCTGCTGCTTTTGGGACTGCTGCTGGGACAAGCCTTGCTGAGGAGGATGCAGTGGGGTGTGAGACACAGACTGCGGCTGCTGTTGAACTGCTCCTGACTTTTGTTCTGTTGCTGTAGAGGACGCAACAGAGTTCCTTCTTTTCACCATTGGAGAAGTCTGCTGGGATTTGCCCATGTTAAAACCAGACAAGAAATCTATAACATCCTGCATTTCTTGGTCAGTTGGTAAATTCATACCTTTGTCATCCTTGCCATCATCTGGTTTGAAGAAGCTGTCCCGTCTTTCCACTAGAAACCCATTGACGAGCTGGTTATTTGTGCTCTGCACTGACTGCAGGGGATCTGCGCTGCGAGGGAAGTTACCAATGTTCAGGATGTTCTGCAGCCGTGCGTCCATGTTAGCAGGCATTTTAGCTTTCTCCTCTGAGCTGGAACTTATGAAGACATTTTTGGAAGGTGTATTGGGGATTGAATAACTTCCTGTGTTGCTTGTACTGGTGCAGGAAGTTTTTTTTGTAAACCGTGAAGTCAGTTTTGAGAATGTCTTTTGCAGACCCCCTGAAGATTTGCTTCCATTGCCCGATGGCATGTCAACTTGGCTCCCAAAGTCTGAGATTTCACGCTGCAACTGGATCTGAATACAAGGCAAAGCTTGCTCCCTGCATCAACAAAAAACGTGCATATCAAACCACCTAATATGTAACTGATTTTGTACTTTGGGGGAAAAGGTGTATTTCAGTAATAGCTCAAGAAAGAAACAACATCAAAGACTGCCAAGTCCACCAGTTACTTCTTATGATAACAAGGCAAATTATTCCTCATGTTTGCAATGCTTTCCATTCCTTAGATTTTAATTGTGCTTCAAGACCTAAATGGAGACCAGTTTAATTCAAATCGAGTATTTTTTGTAAGAGAGAAGCAAATACTTTTTTACCCTTGGATAAGCTGCTGGTTTGGTTTTAAGCAGCCTCCTGTATCTCTGGATGTACGCAGAAGGTATCTGTGGGGATTAACAATGTCTCACTGTGACTCCTGTTTTTCTCTTCTGATGAGCTGGTATTATCAAATCCCTCAGCATAGACCGCTCAGCAATGACAGCTTAGTTGGAACTAGAAAAGAGACATACCTTCCTTCCTTCCACCTGTGTATATCAAACACAGCAGTATAGAGCACATCTACCAGTCCCAAAGTCTTCTCTGGATCCAGACTCCTCTGTAGCAAAGACATTGTTGCCGGATCTTCTTTCAGACACCTGTCATTATTAAGTTTAAATCAGAAATAAAACTGTTCATTTTTTACATGAAACAATTCTACCAGTCACAATACAGAAGGCCAATTACTGCACTCCTGCAGAACAACATATGAATGCCTGAGGGTTCCTGGGCCGCAGGCTGCTGTGGAACACAGAGCTGACGTAACTGTGAGCTTCAGCAGCACAGCGAATTCAAATCTACGCTGAGGAGCTCTTTAGCAGGCACAGCAGCAACAAACACCAAACACGAGACACCCATTCCTGGAACACGCGAGAGCCTGACACAGCCCAGCACATGCCGAGAGCCTGAGCCCGGCAGGGTCCAGGAGGATTCCGCATATCCAGCAGCGAGGGGAAGATGTCCCCGAGCTGGCACCGGGCAGGCCTGGGACCTTTTCCTCAGCGGTACCGCCGAGCGCCGGCAGGCGGCGCTGCCTCGGCAGAGCCACGGCAGCGGGGAGGCTCCCGGAGCACCGCCACGCACAGTAACACACTCACTGACACACTCACTCACTGACACACTCACTCTCACTGACACACACACTCACTGACACACTCACTCACTGACACACACACACTCACTGACACACACACACTCACTGACACACTCACTCACTGACACACTCACTCCTTTCCCCACCCGGGAAACAGCACCAGGACACTCCTTCCTTCCTCCCTTCCTTCGGGAAACAGCACCGGCACACTTCTTCCTTCCTTCAGGAAACAGCACCAGGACACTCCTTCCTTCCTTCCTTCTTTCCTTCCTTCCCCCAGGAAACAGCACCAGGACACTCCTTTCTTTCTTTCCTTCCTTCCTTCCTTCCTTCCCTCAGGAAACAGCACCAGGACACTCCTTCCTTCTAAGCCTGCCAGCGGCACCACTGGAACAGGCTGCCTCCGTAAAGAAGTCAAGCAGATCAACTGTGTTGGACTGAAAATTCCTAACTCTGACTGCTTCCCGAGTTAGAGACAAGTGCTCCCACTGCTTCCCATTCCCACTGCTTTGAACGGGAAGAAATCCTCACAAACTGCAGACTAACCATCCTTTCCTAGGCAGTCATACAAACTGGCAGGAACAGCATCTCTTGGAGCCCAGAGGTCGATGGTTCACGACAGCACTTTAAGAACAGCCCAGTGAAGAAAGCAAAGGCTCTCACACTAACTCAGCCAATTCTTGACCTTCCTGAGCTACAGCTGGGACCTGCTGGGGCAGAGCATAACAGGAGTAGTGGTACATAACTGTTTTTGAAACCTTCTCTTTCATCATCAAGCTTTTACATTTTCTTCAAGTCCAAGTGCCCCAGCACTGCCTGCCTTGCCTTGTCTCCTACAGAGGCAGCTGAAGTACAGACCATGAGGAATGGAAGTGTTTAAGGGAGCTGTGCCATAATTTGTGCACATTCTCTCTTCCATTTGTACTGCAACAATTTTCCCCATCAATTTCAGTCACAATCTGCAATACAGTATTTTTATTTACCAAGTTGATGGAACTTGCACCACAATTCTTGATCCTTCTAAACTTATCTGAGGAGCATAGGCTTCTTTATTTTCAATCTGTGCCGTGTCCACAACCACCTAGCAAATAAAATAAAAACAAAAGGGAAATTATTTTAAGAATTAGTTCTTTTATCACCCCTGTAGTTAAGCTCTAATAATCTCACCTTCCAGCCTTGCAGGTACAAAAAAAAAACCCAAAAAAACCAAAACCAAACCAACTCACGAAATCACTGTAAGTTTACTTCTATTTTAATATAAAATTAGTTTAGTACAGGAACGTATATTTCAAGGACTTAAATCTTCTCAGTTACATCCTGTAGTAATGCATCACTAGGTAGTTACCAGCTGCTTTACCTCCCTGCTGGTAGTTCTCAGTGGCTCCACAAACCAGCCCTTATTTTTGAGAAGTTTAGCACAGTTACTACTTTAAGAGCTCCCAAACACCTACTCAGCAAAATGTTTTAAGTTAACTGCAGTGCATGGTATGATATAGACGAGTAATGTTCAGCCAGAAATCCTTCACAATTCCTAACATAAAACACCCACTCCATTTTAAGGTTATAAAATTCCACACCATTTCTCTCTTCTACCTAATGAAACTGTAATATTATTAATTCCTGATTAAATAAAGAGAAGAGACTGTTCAGTTTGTTGGACTCTGAGCCATCTGTAAGACGCCATGAAGACATATGGAAGAGAAAAGCCTTGAGAACCAACCCTGCGTCATGAACTTTTTTTAGGGAATGGAAAAGGAATGGATTCACTTCAGCTTCATTTAACCTTTAATTTAGTGATAGTAAGTTGCATATTTGGTTCATGCTTTCTGTTGTTGTCTGGTCTGCATGGGTTTGCCTTTTTGATCGTTTCCATAATTTCCTATTTTGGTCACGCTGAAACAGCAACTTTTTGGCAGGAGTCAGCAGTTCTTGCTTCAGTAACTAGCAGATTAGCTGTACCATTTATCCTTGAAACGGCAAAAGTCCTCTGGTATAAATAAGCCTCAAGGGACATTATTGACTTTGTTGCCATCACCTAACCTACACTGGTCCTGTTTCTAACTGGTTGGTTGTTACTGGGTATGAAAAAATGTGAAACGTAATGCTGAGTTTCTCCTCTCTCACTTTAACAAAACTAACAAGTAACACCTGAACATAATTATTTCCCACCTTTAAAATATTTCAGCATAAGGCCCTCATTTTCCTTCAGTTAACTGTAAGCATTTGCCCAGGTTTGTTCAATCTTAAACATGTCTAAGCATGGTGACAAAAGGCCACACTATCATCCACCCATGAAAATACCTCTCATTTTGCAACAGGGCAACTCCAGTACTCTTTTCCTGGTGTTTGTACATTTTAATTTATGTAAGTTGGTAATCTGCAATTCAGCCCTGTTGCAGTTACAACTGTGATAAGGAGAACTGAACTGAGGAGTTACTGCTCTCAACTCCTAAGAAAAACACAGTCTGCACCTCAGACCTGAAGTCAGAGCTAGAACTCTGATCTGTGCAGACCTGTGTCTGCTTCTGGTTGTGGTGCCTGGCAGTGCCCATGTTCCAGGCTTAGTTGGGGTGTTTCTCCCCCAGGACACACCTTCATTTCTTCCCTTTGCAAAAAGCTTTACATTTCTCAGCATCTGTCAGAGTCAGGACATCTGGGATTTAATTTTACTAGAAGATTTTGTGCTCCTGCAATGCACATTGGTTTTTGCTAGGGAAAGATCTACTAGCACAAAAAAAAGGTTTTATCTGTTAACCTCTTTGCATGAAGCCAATTGGAAGTTTTATTTCTGCTCATCCTCTCAATTCAGCTATTTGAATGCACATTTTTTTTATTCAGACATGCAGATTTCTTCAGCTGACCCAAATCTGAAAATACAATTCTTATTATATACATGCTAAGGTAAAAATTGAAAATATGCACTTCAAATTACTTCTTATGTTAAAAAACTACAGCCCAAAATAACCAAGCAAACTAAGTCACATCTCATTGTGCTTTCCTTCTGAAAAGGCACGTGGCAAGATAGGTTAAAAACAGTGAGAATGTCAAGTCATGTTGTTTTTTCAAATCAGGCATTTAAGTGACAGATCCACACACAATTCTGAATGAATGCAGACTGCCCAGTATCTAAAAGCAGTACACCAAAGCCTACATAATACTGTGCCATGATTCATTTATCTGCCTTCTTCACAAAATAAACTTAAAATAAGCACATCCTCCCTCCCTGGTGGTGCTTAGAGAACAGCTTCCTGTACCTCAGACATCCATTGTTCTTGTTTACAGGTGCTTCCTCTCTCCCTTCCACCCAAAGAACTCTTTAAAGATGCAAATTACAATTTCTTGTCACTGCATGAAGCTACATACAAACATAATTGGACGTTGTAAAAAATGATGGCACATAGTGTATAAAGAAAAACCTCAATGCTCACACCCCTCTAAAGTGCAGCAAATCAAAGTGAGAATGAAGGAGAGAGGGCTTGCAGGTCTTCTGTCATGTGCACAGCTCATTATGTGTCTTTGAAGAGTGAAGCCTGCTACTTTCAGAACCTGAGGTTCATGCAAAAATCTTTGGAGACGTTCAGGATTCCACACAAGTACAACTCCATAGCTCAGCAGTGTCATTTGGGAGAATGTGTAAGTTTTATGCTGACACTCTCCAAAAGCGATGACAAACCTCAAGAATGTCAGTGCTTCAATTACCAGCAGGTCTAACTCGTTATGTCTAGACTGGGGGACACCAGATTTCCAGATTCCTGAGTCCAAATGTGCCTCGTGCCACTCCTCAAAACGTCCTTGGGGCAGGACTTGGGTGTGCACAACACTGAAACCCCCTGGAAAGGAAATGGTGGAAGGTGCAGCATCCTCCCAGGCACTCCTCATCCAGACACTCAGGAGCCAAGAACAGCTCCTGAATTACAGCACACTCCCATAGGGCTGCTGAGAAACTCTTTCCTTCTTGGCCTCATTTCCCGTACCTCACTGCTGACTCCTAGCATCCTACCACAAACTGAGGCAGCTGAAGACACAATCCCATTTAACCATATCCTTTTCTCCAGTCCTCCTTGTATTTATTAATATTTAATACATGTTTTCCTTCAAAACACCCAAGGAGAAATTTGATAAATCCTACTATTTCAGTTTCTCTGTCCCTGCAGACACCACTTTCTTATGCTTCCCTGTAAAACTTTCTTAGACAAAGCACCACCAACTCCTACCTTTAAATCTCTGTATCTCAGTGAAGTGAGGACTGACAGCAGGTGCAGTGCTGCTCTGACAATGATGGTCTGCACCTTGGATTTTAGGCTGCCCTTACATGAATAGTCAGTTGAATTCCAGTATAATTACTACCTACTTCTCTAACAGGTATTTAATGTTAAGGGAATATCTAAGATCTGATACCTATCTATCTCACATCAAAGGGATGCTAGAGTAGAAATATCTGGCAAATTCATCACTTCCAATTTATCATTCACCATTACTGGAGAACAACAGTACCAAAAGCACATGGTTTAATTTGCTAGGATGGAAGGTCTAGGTCACTTAACCAGTTGTGTGATTTGTCTGAAAAACATATTTACAAAGTATGCACCTATTTGGATCCTTTAATCAGAAATTAATTACAAAGCCCTCAGGGCCTCCAATCACCTTGAACAAGGAATCAGCACTGAAGCAGCAAGAAGCATTTAGCTCACTGTAGGTTAAAGACAATTCAAAGAATACTCAACAGAACTATCATAGGCTACAGTGTACCTTTATCCTTGCATTTCCTTCCTATGCTGAAGGTGCAGCCTTGTCCCCTACTCACAGTAGTCCAAAAAACCTACAAGTCATGCACGAACACTTCACTGAGTGCAGAGATTGCAGTACTTAGTCATGGAAGCACAAATGCATTTTCTTATCAGAGTATGTTCCAAAAGTGTGTTCCAGAGTATGTATGTATTTTATCAGCTGCTTAGATACCACAAATTCCACTGGTTTTCTTCCCCTCAAGAACACATTTGTCTACAGCAAGGAATTTAATTGCTCTGTCCTCTGTTGGAGATGTCAGGTAGCATTACCTGGTGCAGAAACTTGCTGGTTTATGCTGGTCAGGAAACCCAGATTCCATTCAAAGCAGAGAGGAAATGAAAAAATTGCAGGTTTTGAAGCTAATTTGAGAGGAGGGCAGATGTGTGTTTGGGTCTGTTTAGTTTTTTTAACATGGTCATCTACAGATTTGAAAATATTTCTATTTCTGTATGAAGGAGAAGTTTCATTTCTTGTGCTCTCTATTGTAACAGACACCAGGAAGCAGCCAGTGCATTCTTCTGCTCCTGTCAACTACGGACACCACCTACAGACTCCCATTCTACAAGGATACATTCTGCTCAGAAATTGTGTTAACTACAGCACTAAAAACAGAGCAACACAGACATAAGGCACTGCGAATTAATTTCTAAACTCCAAAACACGTAGTTTCTCTTCAGGGTGTTTACATAACCTTTGTTTTTCTAGGACTATTGGTAGCCACCTACCAGTCCAGCCTGGCCAAATAGCAGCTGCACAGCAGTTTTGCAGGCTCCTCTCCACGTGGAAGGGCAGACCTGGTTCAGAACTTCAGTCACGGGAGAGTCGTCGCGGGGTGTGAGTCCATTATGGCATCCGGCTTCCTTGATCAACTGCAGCATTGTGTGCTGGAAAAATAATAAACACTCTGTCCTACCCAGCACATGATTCACAAATAGTACCAGCAATGCTTCCAGATGGATTTGTCATTGTTCTACATGCTTTTCAAACAGCTCTAATGTCTGAAACCTCTGAACAGTCGTACAGAACTAGGAGAGTTCCACTGCAGAACAGAAATATGGAAGCTCGTCTCTGTGGTTTGGAACACAATACTGCTCCAAAATCACAAACAGGATTTCTGCTCATATTCCTGTAAACCAGTTTAACCAAAACTACAAAAAGCACTGCAAAGACAATGGAAAAACAGCCTTTTGAGCAACTTATTATTTCAACTCCTTCAGGAGCAAGGAACTGGGTTTATCTAAAAAACAGTGAAAGCGCTGATTAAAATTGCCCAAATTAATTCTGAATGGATATATTTTCCCTTTGTTGATACTGAAAATACAATCAAAGTCTCCATAATTTAAAATTATTTTTAAAAAATTGATTCAAATTTGCAAGATGACATCAAAAGGAGCTCCGTTACAAAGTATTTTTTTTCAGGTACCTCCCTTAGCACCAGGCTGGGCTGATTTATTTGGGCACCTAAGAAGAGGAAGGCTCTGACATGCAGTGCCTGGCTGGGGAATCTGTAAGGGCTCACTACTTCTTGATACCTAACACATCTATTTTCAAAAAGTTCACAGATTGTTCATTGCCTCCTGGATCTCTGTGCCTGTGCTTCTCTCAAATTGGACTGAAACTGCTCAGGTGGTCAAAATGTTATCAGAAACAGGCGTAGCCCTACACTGTTATCAACATTCCTGTGTTTCCACAGGAAGCCAGGCTGAAAAAAAAACACTTTTAAACACAAGTTTGGCACTGAACTTCTACTCCTGTTGTTCTCTACATTTTAAGCAATTCTAGTCCTTCTCCCCCACACCTTTACTCCTGTGGCTAATTAGGAGTTATTACCGTTTTTAGCTTCAGGTTTTCTGCCGCAGACTCATTAAAGGAGATTCCTTTCAGGAAATGGGATCCGATCTGGACAGGGACAGTGGGCAGCTCACACTGAATGGGCTGAGGTGGAGTCTGTCTCCTTCCTGTTTGCTGGGCTTCAGCTTCACTGCAACAGCCCTAAAGTACAGAAGAACAGATCAAACACAAGAAACTAAGGCATTAGAAAATCTTAATATGGGTTCAAATTTTTGTGTATTTTAAGTAGCCATTTTGAAGGTAAGGAGGGATGAAGGAGAACAGGTTTAGCAGATCCTACCTGAAGACTTGCTTCAATAGCTTTTGGGTTCAAGTGGAAGCCAGCCTTCATTGCATATTCACAATGGCCCAAGCTCTCCAGAGCCACTTTGTAAGCCTGACATTAAACAGAAAGTTGAGATAGCAGAGCATATCAGCAAGGAAGCAAGCACACAGTCACTGTGTCTGGGCACAGACAGGGACTGGTACCAGGATTTACCCCACGCAGTTCTATGGCACACACACATTTATCACGTAAGATGCCAAAGCTGTAATTCCCAAATACCTCTGAGCTGTCTGTGGTACACAATTCTGCAGGAACACACTCCTTCCCTATTTCACTCCTTGACCCACTGACTGCACTACATGCACATGAAAGCAGCAGACTTGAAAAACCACCTGCAAAGCACTGTCAATTTTCACGTTTAGCTCTTTGAGCTGATGTTCAGGGATGGCCACACTCTGTGAGCAGAAAAGTTGCTGAACTTCAATTCCTGCCAAACATCCATCACAGCCTCTTTCTCGCAGTCGAGATGTGGCCTGTAATGTAAAATAAAAATCCAGGGTGAGGAGGGTCAACATAAAACCAGGTCAGGCTTAATTAAATTTCAAAAAAGAACAAAAAAGTCCACAGACTTTAGATTCTTCTACAGGAGATGAGAAGCAGCACCCGGGGGAAAGGACCTGGAGGAGACTTTATTACATCTTACTCAACTTCTGCTGCTGCTTTGGAAGCAGAACTGTGACACAACCTGTAGGGCACATGGCTGTTGGCCAGCACTTGGGTTCACCATCGTCTGCTGTTACTATTTCAGCTCCCTCTCAGGACCAGGGATCCTGTTACACAGACCACAGCGTGGCTGTGGTTACCTGAGGAAGGACTCATAACTCTAACATAAACTTGCCCCAAAAACAGAAAATATGATAAATCGTGTGTACAAGCACTCCTATGTTCATAGGATGACGCATTTCATAAAGTTAGGGGTGATTACTGTGGTGCAATTTGAGAAGAGCCACACCATGATAAGATCAACTTAGCACAGCAAGAAAACAGCTTTGTGTAATATGATTTTGGAAAACAACAAGTAAGCCAAATATCTACTTTTAGCTGTAAAATCCTCCATCACTGAGCAGGGTGAAGCAAATAGATGTGGGTTATTTTCCAGTCTAGGAAGGAGTCTTGCTCTAAAGCAGGATGTCCAAATTGGGGAGTTCTGGGCTCACCTCATGGACAGAATTACTGCATTTCCTGAAGTAAATCTTAAAGAGTAAAACCAGTTTTGAGCTACTGACAAAGCATCACCTTAAACTTTACTCTGAAGCAGCAGTGTTCTCCTGCCAGAGAGGTTGATTTTATAGGAAAACAGTAGATTGCCTTCCACTCCAAAGTAAAAATTGGTAAAGATTACAGTATTTCAAATCTCCCTTCTATCAAAATGATTTGTATATTAGTCTATCTGCAATTATGAGAGAGAGATTTTATTTAGTTAGAAACCACATATTTTTCTTATGCTAACCTAATAACCCACACAAATACTCCAAATCAGTTATTTAAGTCAATCATAAAATTGAGAAGTTTCTTCTATTGTTATTCTGTAACTGTGGAGAATCTGTATTTTACCTTTCTCCTCCCCATGTATGTTTAATACAGGATTTGGTTAGTATAATACATGTATTATACTATTTTGAAATACAGGTTTTGTATTTCTGAAAAACAGAAATAGCTGAAGTGGGTTACTCAAAAGGTAAAAAAAAGAAAGTTAAGGTCCTGGATTCTATGAAGCCAAGTTTAGTTTTAACCACATTTTAAACAAATTTGATAGCAGTTGCTGGGCATTTCTAGAAATTGCAATAGTTTTAAGAAACTAAGTATATTACACACAGAAATAACTACCTTTATGCCAAAGGAGTACAGCTATACCAGGATTAGACCCGTAATGATTATTTGTAATACACCTAAAGCACATCCAAATCCTTTTTTTATCCAGTGAAATAAATTTATGCTGCAGTAAAAATCACATGTAATCCCTCTTCATTCATATAACTCGTTTGCTTTCCTACACCTTGCAGATGTTAGAGATAAATGGAGACCTTGACAAGATTTCCAGTCAAGATGACTTACAAGCCATGTGGGCCAAATGAGACTGCAAAAGCAGATGCTGCAAGTCATCTGAATTTAGGGAAAACACACACTCTGTGTCTGAATCCATTCTGACCTATCAGTCTTCTATAATGCCAGGGAAAGCAGAAAACCTCAAAAAACTGAATGTGTTTATAAAGGACTGGGTTTGGCTGGCAAAGTAAGGATTCCACAGATGACAGGTGTTTGTGAAAGTACAAGTGTGGCACATTTAAGTAAGATGGGTCACATTCCAACAACGGATGGATCAAGCAACATTAAGCTTAACAATATGAAGACAGAAGGGTTAAAAATTACCACAAAGATTGTAAAGTAAAAAATACAATCTGTGCTGAAAATCTGAGTGCAATAGACATTATCTAGATTATTTTTCATCAAGATTTTGCTCTGTTTTCACAAAGACTTGTCGAGCTTTTTTATTTTTAATTCCCTCTGCCTGCCCTACTTGAACACTGGTAGTTCATTACTAATAACAAAAATCTGTTTGCACTGTTTGTGTGCTCCTTATGTACAACCTTATCCCAAAGAAAACTTCACACATGGCAAAGACAGTGCAATCGTCACATTAGTAAAATGAGTTTTAGTGTCTGAAACCAATTGTGCCATGTTCCCCCTTCAAATGCAGCTTGTCTTTAAAATCAGCTGTTTTCTTCCTTTGTTAGGACACCCAGGCTGACTTTAGGTTTCACTAAATCTGTTGTGACTACAGCAAGAGCTCCATACCTCTGCTGCTCCTCTCCATGATCTTATTGCATCTTCCAGCTCATTTGTGGGGCTTGTATTTGAGGCTCCAGTCCCACTAATGTTCTTCCTCTCCTGAGCTACAGCTTCAGCAAAGCAGGAGTGTGCCACTGGCTGGACCTTCTGCAAAGCTTGTGACAGGAATTGGAAGTGGACCTGCATCACTGTCAAGAAACATCGCCCAAGTACCTGTGGGAGACAAACAAACCAGTTTCAAGCACATAGGAGAGCTCATGGAAGTTTCCTTTCTTCCTTTTTGTTTGGGGTAAGGAACTACGTTAAACTCTGACCTGTTTTTATTAAAATAATGCTTCAGATCATAAGTTACATATGATATTTAACCATTTACTTAAAATAATAGTAAGTGAGCACTAGTTTCTACGAATGAAGAGGACACCAGACTAATCTTGAGTGATTTTTAGTTCTGTAATCAAGTTCTGACTACCTGACAAATGAAAAGCTTGCTCAGCTACTTGGCAAAATCGAGCACAAAAATGGGAGTAGCATATTATCACAAGAATCAAGTGAACGACAGAACCTACCCACACAAAGACCTGGCTGAATTTCTGATAAAAACCCAAAACAGCAACAACAAAATGTGAATCATTTAAAAATATTAACATAAAATGCGAGGAGTTTGCCCAGCAGTTCACCCTCCAGGCAGAGTGGTAATGGGCAGGCCATGGGCATCACCTTCTGCCCCATAACCACACGCACGGTGCCCAAAGCTGAGCCCTGGCACTGAGACAGAACTGCCAGCGCTGGCACCAGGGGAATATTGCACTGAAATGGGTCCTGCCACGCTCCCTGGGAAAGGCCAAGGCAGGCCAGGGAAGCCAAGGGCTCCCTGTGCTAAGGGCAGCTCCAGCACAGAGCCGGCAGGAGATCTCACCCCATCCCCATCCCCATACGCAGCCCTGACTGTGCCCAAAGACACTCAGACACCTCGGGTACCACGAGCACAGCAAAGCTGCTGTGTTAGAGGATTCTGGTGCAAGAACAGCAGTGCCACCATCCAGGGACACCCTGGAGAGCCGAGGGCTTGAGCAGGAATGCTCTGTCTGCCCCCAGGGCTGTGCTCCCTGGACAGGAAAAAGCTGACAACCAAGTGTAACCAGAGAGCAGCAGATAGAGAAGGATTTTCCAAACCCCTGTAGAAAGCATTCAAAAGCTATTCCAAGTGTTTCTTTTATGGAGTTTATCACACAAAGTGCTTTAAAATGTGTATTTGACTTTGATTTATTAAAAAAGATTCAACTCGCATTCCATTTTAGGAATAATTCATAAAATACACAGATAATGTACAAAGCCATCATGCCTTGGAGCCACTAAATCATCTGGCTTATTTTCAGCTACATTCTTCTGGAATAAAACTATTCAGACACAATGTATCTTCCTGGCAGGACTCCCCAGTCACAGGAACAGTTATATGCATTTACTATCTACTTCAGAAAAACCAGTGGTGGCAATGCTCTTTTCCACTGCATCCAGACTCCTTTTGACATTCCATTCTGGTTCAATCACTTCCCTTCTTTGTACAAGGCATAAAATTAAACATTTTTGGTACTTTGACTGACCTCTGAAAGTGGAGCTTGCCTTATTAAAAAAAACAGTCAGCAAATGATAAAAGGAAGAAAACTCCAACTTTCCTGGTTACGCGATTAGAAAAATTTATAAGAAAACTGCAGGAAGAAGCAACTGGTGATCTGAATTATTTCTGTGTAGGAAGAATGCAGTTCCCAGGGGAAGATGAAACTAGTACTCATTAGGAATTTCAAGCCGATTAAATTTCAAAGAATATTTAAGGCACAAAGGTTGAAGTTTCCCCAGCCTGGGAATAATGCTCAAAATAAACAAATGATTTAGGTTTTAAGTGGCAGCACACAACATTCCTACTATAATTTACAATGTTAAGCAGTGAAGATAAATAGTAACAGCTGCTTTACTGAACTTTTATTTTGTTTGAAAGAAACCCATTTCAGCCTTCCTCCATAATGGGTAAGGATGGTTTGAACTGCTTTACTATCAAAGTGGTGGAGGCTTGTCTGTTAAACGCTCCCTTTGGATTAATGGCAGATGCCAAACTCACTTTAAAGCTTTAAAGAGCTTTAAAGCTCACTTGGTCAGATTTTCTGCCAAAGAGCTCAAACTTTGCCTCATCCTTGGGGAAGGCGCATGGGTGGTGAACTCCCCCAGTCCTAGCTGGGCACTGAGTCCTGTGCAGAGCAACACAGGGAATGTCTGCTGCACATCCCTGCAACACTGTCGGCACGTGGATGCAGCCTTCCACACTCAGAGACAATACCATCTCTTTTCCAAGTTTATCTTCCCTACTTCCCCATGCAGAAGTGTGTGACTCTCCTTTAGACCAGAATAAACACAAACCCTACAAACTGTGCAGGAACAAAGCTGAACTGGAATCATCTCAGGTGTGAACCAGTGAGATTTCCTTGGGAGTGGTGATGTTTTCTTAAATAATTTCTTAGATTCATTGATACTGCATAAACAATGAGGTCTTCAGTTTCAAAACTTTTCATTTCACAAAATACAGCTGCAGCACCTTGCCTTCCCTGACCTGTACAGGTAGGACAGCTGTTTGTCTCAGCAGAGCCTTACCCAAAGGAATCTCTCTTTCCCTGCTCAGGCAGTTGGAAGCAATGGGACTTTTGGTTCCCTACCAACAGGAGCACCAGGTGAGACGCAGTGTTAGGTTACTCTGTCCCACTTTGTGCTCCTAATGGGGGCATGCAATCAACTTTGGAATATTCCACTGGACAAAGTGTACACAAATTGCCAGCTTTCATTGCTAAACAGTGATGCCATACAAACCGCCTGGCAAGTAAATCTTGTACAACAGATTCCCTAAAACAGAACACTACCAGTAAAAAAGTTAGCAAATAACAAGTGTCAGTCTTCCACACTTGATACAAACACTGACTTGCAGTTCTCCCAAGTACTCTTTTATGCAGTAGAATTTTCTTCCTTTCACCCCCCGCTTTTTTTTTTTGCTATTTCCTTTAACAAGCAGAATGCTCAGAAGTCAAACACCACAATGGAATTATTCAGTGGTTTCCCTTACCAGAGTCCTTACAGGCACAGCCTGGCTGCCACTGAACTGCTGTGTCCCATCATGAGCTAACAACCTTCCTGTACGTTACCAGAAGTGGGCAGAGCATTTTTCATTTTTACTACACAGCAATGCCCTGCAGCTCCAAAGAGTGATCTCATGAACAGAACACCTCCAAGGGAACACTCAATCCTGCCCATGGGAAGGAATCACCTGCAGGCTGAACTAGATTCCAGCACAAGCTGCACTTTTACACTATTAGAAGACTTGAACAACCCAACAGACTCATTTCTTCTAACAGCAACCCTAAAGGCCACTCGTGATAATCTGATCTTGACAGCTACTGAAATAGTCACTACCATTTAGCAAAAAAACAATGAAGTGTGAAGTGCTTTAAAAATAAAAAGCAGCAATTGAAATATAAGATAAAATATTTTTCTGCTACTAACAGTTCCTCAACTCAGAAGAGTCTGGAGCCAAGCCCTGCAAATCCCAGAAAAGAATAATTAAAAAAATACTTTACAACATTCACTACGGAAAGCTACAATTAATTATTATTTAGACATTTTTGTCTCACAAGCTTCTTGTTCAAAAATCTTAGGCTATTTTATACACATAAAAGCCAAAAATTATCTCCATTTAATACAAAACAGAGCATCCAAGAATATATCTGGTGCCCATTCATGCTTCCCTTTTGTTCAGGAAGGCAACATGTACATCCCTCTCATTACTACCACTTCTAAGACAATACACAAGCCCTGTGTAACTAAAAGTCATTCTTTATATTTTGCACTACTGAGGCCTCTGCAAAGTTTCACAAGAGATGGGGAAATATACTTACTTTTACCAGTTTTACTCCTCCCCACGAATTTCCCTTAATGCTTTTATTAACAGGAGTACAGAGTTACTGCATTCCCCCAGCTGACAAACAGATAAAGAAAACACACTCTCATTTACCCTGATTTCCAAGCTGTTCTTCACCCATACAGGCACAAAATACCCAAGAATTCGAAGGTGTTTGAAAGGGGAAAAGAAAAAAATAAAAATCAGCATTTGCATTTCTGAAATTAAGAAACCTTGGCAAACTCCATCTGTCACCACACTTTGATCAAGAGAAGTCACCTTCTTACACAGCCTGGCAGACAGCTCTGAACTAGCAAGCTTTGTTCTAAGTAACAACAAATAAATTAAAAACCTCACCCCGTGGTGCTATAAGTTCAGGTTGCACAGCAGTTTTCAGTCCAAATTCAAGTCAGGTATGTTCACCAAAACTTAAGTTTTCTTGACGTTGCCTTCCCTGGGGGGCAGAGCCCACTACAGCAGATAAAGATGTGTGACACCTCAGAAAAGCCACAGCTCTCTGCTTGATTCCCGAAGACAAAGCTGCACTGCTTGCATTTCTTACTCCTCCCAAAAACATACAGCCTGTGTTAAGCAAGGTTTAGGAAAATTGCATTTTCTTGAGCTCGGCTCACACACAGCAAGTCTCATTCTCATGTCCCTCTCATGAATTTGGGGCTCTGTCCCACTGCATCTGGAATGACAACTCACCTCCCACTGCTCCTGTAACACGAGCCTCCATCCCTCATACAGGAGACTCTGCAGAGCCATTCTTAGAGGGACTGCTGAGCTGCCCCTCAGGGGTCTGACCACCTCTCAATTCTCTCTCAGACAGAGCTGCGAGTTCCTTCAGTCACCTACTACAGGAGCTGACAATACAACTTCACACAGACCTGTATTCCCCTCCTGGTATTTTCCAGGGGAACAATTACACTGCCTCACACTCTTCCCCCGTCACTTCCCTCTTCAGTAAACTCTCAGGCAAGCCCTTTATGTTTTTCTGCTTACATTGTGAGTTTTTTAATCCTGCTGGCAGTTTTACGAAATGTTCACTTCTCTATCCACCAGGGGGGAAAAAGGAAACTATACTTTTTAAATTAAAATTTCAGCATCAACAGCTCAGTCTTCAAATCCCAGAAAAGCACAATGGGAGAGGATCTCACAAGGTCATCCTTCTGTCCCCAGCAAGGAGCAATTTCACCTGGGTCAGGTTTGCCAGATGCAGGTTTAACACACTCTGTAAGCTCTGCTCCCCACCCTTTGTAGCAATTCACATCAGTGCTCCACTAACATTACAAAGGATTTCCACAGCATCTCATGTGAATCTTTTCTTCTGAAATTTAAGTTCCTTGCTCCACCTTTCATGGACATGAAGAACAGACACTGACATGTTCTGGCAGATTCTCATATACCTGAGCAATTCTGATTTTCCTTCTCAGTTTCCTCTTCTGTAGAGTCCATCTTCTCAATTTATCCTCTGATGTTCTATTTCCTGATGTCTGACTACACTTGCAACTCTCCTCTGCTGCCTCTCCAGTTGCTCTGTTTCTCCAAGGGCACCAGCAGTGCTGTGCATGTGCACTGTTGTGTTTAAGGCCATAATAACCAGTGAAGAGTTCAGTGCTCAGTTCTCACAGGTTAGGGTTGTGTTAATTACATGGTAACTGCCTCTTTGCACAACAGGAACAGCATTGATTTATTATTTCCAACTGCACAACACTGACTCTTACCCAACACACGATCCTGTACTGGCCCAGGACTGTTCTCCAGAACTGCTGCCCAGTGGGCTCCACTCTTGAGGTTGAAGAAGTCTATTTAAATATTGCAACATTCAGCTTTCCCCTCTGAATTCCATCCTAACTGGAAAGCTCACTTGTTTGGGATTATTTTTAGTTCAGCAGGTCTCCCTGCAATAATTATATCCTCTGCTTTCAAGTCACCTACAAACAAATATAATCCTGTACTGGCCTCTGCCAGGGTCCAATACAACAGCGAGCAGCTGCTGCTCCCTGGACACAACCACCCAACCCCTCTGCCTCTGTAATTCACTCATCTGCACCACAGTCCTGACTGACCCACAGAACAACCACGAGCTACTGTCAAATCCTTGCATTCTGCTGCTGCTTAAGTCAAAGCAGAACACAACACTTGTCTCATTACACAAAAGTTCCCATAAATCTTGCATATGGACATTTTTCAAAGCCACGTGCAAGATGCACTTTTAATTAAGAAAAGATACAAGAAAAGTACAATGAGAAGGGGTGGGACAGCCTGAGGTGAGCAGGCAGGAAAGCACAGAAGCAGCTGTTCTGCTGGCATTCTTCACACACTTGTTACCACCACAGAGCTGCAGGTGCACACAGAGCCAGAGCAGGGGCTAGGCCTGACCAGGTAAAGCTGGGATCAAAGCAAGTTTATCTGCCTTTAAGCTGGCAGGACGTGCACCTACCTGATGCAAACACTGCTTTGCTTCTGCTCCTCAGCTCCCTGCTGAGAGAACCCTCCCTGCTCAGTGCGTGGGGCAGGGGTGAACCAGCACCCACCTCTGCCTGCCCATGTGACAAAAGCAGTTCTACAGACGGCTCCAACACTTGGAAAGACAGAGTTCCCAAGTCCACAAAAACCCCTCAAAGACATCTAGTGCTCCATATGTTTTTGCTTTTTTTAATTAGAAATTCTTTCAGCACATCTATTATGATGATCAATTAATTAAATAAACTCACTCTTTTTTATATATATTGCTATAGCTTTAGCTAAAGAGTGATGTTATTGGACTGTCTTTAAAAATACCAGTCTACAGAAGACATGTAGAACACATATACAGCCCATCTTACTTCATTCTATACCAAGTATACAACACTGAGAACTGTAGCACACAACTCCAGGGAGAACCATGACTGACAAATTGCATCCTCCTTAACGACTCCATCTGGAAGAGGTGCAGTTAGAGAAACCACCTCATGCCTGACAGGCACAAACATTCACTCTTACAAAGTTACCTGAAATCTAAATCAAAACCAAGAGAACTGAAAAGTAAGTTTTCTACTCAGGATGCATTTCCGAAGGAATCGCTTTGCAAAGACTGGTGCAAAGTAAAGAAATATGCCAAAACACAAGGAACTACTTAAAACCCCAGGGATTTATCTGTGACTATCACTTAACGGTGCCTGGTACATAACACATTTACTAGAGGAGAAGTACCCAGACCTTCCCAGCCAGGCATGGTGGGAAGTTGGGGATCCTCTCCAAATCCTGATTCATACACTTGCTGCCAGTGTATGAACACTACAGCCAAGCCATGACAAATTTTTACAGCACTGATCTCTCACAGAGTGTGGTATTTTCCTCTTATACCCAATAGCTCAAAAAGACAAAAAAATGCTCTTAAAGAGTAAAAGATAAAATATTATTAGTCAACCAATACGCAGTTTTACTCAAACATTAATGACAATATGCTACTCCCACGTGCTCAAGTTTTCCCTTGGAATGGATAATACCAAGGAAAGTGTAGGTTGATTTAGAACATGATGGTATAACACTGTTAGAAACATTAGCTAACATGAAACAGAAGATGGTTTAAAACTTTTGTCTAGTTGTTTCTTCTATAGAAATACCTACTAAATACCTAATTTAACATGAATGGAGGTCAGATCCTGCAAATGACTTAGAACTTTCTTAGTACATAAGAAATGGAAGAGTTTCTTTTTTCACCAGCACTACCCACAATGATATAGCAGGTGGAGAAAACTTCTGGTGTAGAAGGGATTTTGAACAGAAATACACTTAAGAAATACAAACTCACATGCGAAACAGTATCCTCCAAGGTAACTTACCTCAATGTCTTGTAGGCTGAACTCCTTTTGATCTTTGAAGTTTGCAGCTCCCGCACTCAGTTCCATCAGCATTTTTGCTATTTCTGGTTTTATTGCTGCTGTGAGTCGACTCGCCGCTTCCATGACATGTTCCTGCACGTCTTTCAGTTGCATAGCTGCCTTAGAGTAGTGCGAGTTCCTAAATACACTGCTGAAAAGGTCTGTAAGGAAAGTGCTCGTACGGCAAAACACGTTGAGTGCATCCAGGTATTTGGAGATTCCCTGCTGGATGTCTGCGATGGGAGTCGTGTGGGAGGCGGGGTGGGAGCAGCCGCCCGCAGCAGCTGGGGACACCAGGGGGGTGCTGGGGGCGGCCGAGGCCAGCGGGGCGCTCAGGGTCCTGCCCAGCTCGGGCATCTGATACTGCTGGTGTTGCTGCACTTTCTGCTTGGACCCGCCAAGCAAAAAGCGCCGCTTGTAGTCCATTTTGCTTTCTTGTGCACTGCAGCAATACATAAGTGAGTGCTTGTCCACAGAGTTCTTGAATTAACAATCACTTGTCAAATTCTTTCCTCGAGTATCTATGTACAGTAACAGTGCGGGGCTGTGTACATAGGTTTCACAAAAGGCATTTCAGAAAGGCAAGTGTCTATATAATCTGTATCAGCAGTGGGAAAGGCAGCAGATTTGCTGACTCCGTGTTTTCAGTGTTTGGTGCAGCCCTGCTGCAGTTATAAACTGTACTCAAAAAGCAAGCCCAAGTATCTTAATAATGCTCTGTCTCTTGTTTGGTATCCCCTCCGCACGCAGAAAAGCCAACTGGAGAAGGGAAGTGATCGCCTACGAGTTCTTCATGAGCATAACATTGTCACTTGCTGTTACGTCTACAAAAGTTAATTCTGTCAATGCAAATAATAGTTTTAGAAGCAATACCTTAATACAATTTTCACATAAGTAGCATCAGGAAAAGTGGAGTAAACCACCGATCAACAGCGATTATAAAAGCAGTGCAGAGGCTCTTTCCTTGAAAAAGCAAATCCTTATGTCAGCAGATCAAATATCTTCAAATGTTTTGACAGATCCAGTCTGCCAACTCAGTTTACTTGTAGTGTCTCTTCTTAATATTGGAGGGGGGAAAAAAATCTGGACTGCTTACAGAAGACTTTGCAAGTATAAGTTATTAAAAATTAGAGTGTTTGTTATTGCAAGCCTTCTTCCCCTGTCCCTGTTTGTTGAGGTAGTTGTTTCCATTGTAGCATTAAGAAGTGGTGCTTCCAGACTGCGTTTGCCCTCAATTGCAGACTCAGAACAAAAATGCACAAATGTATTTGTAAGGCCTCTAGGTCATTTCCTGTGAAGGGGAAGAAAAAAAAAAAAGTTTAAATGTAAGAGAAGAATGAGAAGGTTTAAAAATTTAACCCCTACAATGTCCTGGTTCACATTTCTGGGCACGCACTGTCAATAAGACCTGAGACCCAAAGGGATGGAGAGCCACACTGACAGTTTAAAAGGCTGTTACAAGCCAGTGTTACCCTGTTACTAAACATGGTTGAATATTTTCTTGTTAATTCTTTCATTCTAGGCTGTCAAACTTAAGATTCTGGTTAATTCCTAGTGCAAGTCTTGCACAGTTAAGAGCAGTGAAAGGTTATTACTGCAGAGCTCAAGGGGAGTTAACCACATTTTCTAACCTCATCCTTTAAAAATAATTAAAGAATGAAATAAATTTAAACTTTTTTCATACACCATAATTTATTGCAGAACTCTTCCATTCATTTTAATAGTTTACTAGGTCAACAGATAATGGTCTTTAAATTTTTTTTTAGTACAACAACAGACAAATCTGCCTAATCCTACTTGAGATTAGCTGAGAAATACAACATTCATGTCCCATTACATTGTGATGGGCAGGGAGCATCTCTCACACACAAGGTGGTGTATGAGGCACAACTGCCTAAGAGATTGGTCTAAATAACAGTCTCAGCAGACAGCAAAGCAGGGAGGAAATACAAATTCCATATTGCCCTGCTCCTACTGGCTCCTACTGGGGCAGCTGGAGAGCCAAGAGCTCCTTTGAAGGCATCCACAGGAAGGTGAACAGAGCCTGAGCAGTGAGAAAGGGCCAAAATGGAGCACAAGGTGTTCAAGACCAGACACTGATCAACAGTGTCAGGACAGTATCAGAAGGATACAATTCCTTCCATCAGTTCACCCAGTCCTAGCTCCTGTCACACATCAGGCCACTCTCCCTCTCCTACACACACTCCACTTGATTCTCTCAAACAAGGACAACCTTTTCCTCACTGCAGCAATTGCAATTTACAAGGATAGTATCAAACAGTAATCAGGTTGGGTTTTTTTTTCCCAGGCACTTAGAAGAATAATCTGGGAACCCTTTCATTTAACGACAAAATGTTCCTTTAGCTGTTATATTTGAGACATGAAACCTGTAGTAATATTGCCAAAATGGTTGGAGAACAAATATTTTATTTTCAGTCAAAATTTCTTATTTCCACCTGCCTGAACACACACAGCATTCATTCATTCCAATTTTGGCACATATGTAGGATACAAGCATGACACAGAGAAGGCGGCAAGACACAGCAGGACAAAACAACATCCAGAGCTGGGTAGTCTCACTCCCACTAAAACAACAGGGCACAAGTTTTTCAGAAGTCATTGCTGCAGATGATTCCACTTCTGAGATCTAGAGAAAATATTATTTTGTATTCCCACTTTTTAAAACCTAAAACCCAGAGAAACTCCCATATATATTTCAGCATCCTTAAAGTACTCCAAGCTGACTACTTACCTCCCTAACTACTTCATACTTCTCTCAATATTCACAGGGAATGTGTCAAAATGCAATTAACTCATTAAAAGCATAATTTTCTAGCAAGTCCTGATGTCATATGCACAGTTGAAAATAATTTTCTCCTTGCTTTACAAGGTATGGTGCCTTACAGTGGAGAGCATGATTTAATTGGTTTCCTTGACTGCATATAAATGTAGACGGAACAAGAGTTGGTTAATTTAAATGCAACATGTAAGTAAATTAGTGATCATTTTTCCTAAGAAGACATGAAATTTCCCATTTCAGAGGAACTTAAGAAATGACCATGAAAGAAAAACCTAGGAAGGAGGGGTTTTCAAGCTCTAGGGCACTGAATCAGATGAGATTATCAGAGATGCACCTCAGCTCGGTGGCTGTGATTACACATGGAGCCTTTCAGGATCAAACACACCAAACTCATCATTTGGAATGGTCAGATATTTAGCCAATACATAAACCTGCTGCATCCCAAAAGAACATAAATGCAATGAACAGAAAGTAAAAAGTGGTTTCATTTTTTCTACAGTTACAAACAAAAACGACAAATCGTGTTTTGCTTCTGGACAATTTCGTAGTCAAAATTGCAAGTACTTACTCAATTCTTCAGCTTCAAAATTCCCTTGTAATAAAGTCTACACAGAAGCTTAAAGAGGACAGCTTGTATCTTCAGCTGATATTTATTCAAAGAGAGGAAAGCTGCACGCCTCAACACCAGACATGTGTCTGAATACTATGTCTGAAACTCTATAATGAGCTCTCTGACACGTTACATGCAAAATAAACATTCCATTTTGCATCTTTTCCTGAAAAAGTGAAGCACAGGAGGTTCTCATGCTGTCCCTTCCCTTTCCCCAGTGCTACAGCTCCCCACTGCCTTTGGTGTGTGGACTAAAAAGTGAGGGCTCCACACTGGACTGGATGGACCTTACACCAATCTACCTCTTATCACCTTAGGGGGAAAAAAAATCACCAACGTGTCTCCTTCCAGTGATACAAGAGCAGCCTGTTATCAGCCCAAAGTACAAACCTTAAGCTTGTACTTCTTTTTGTAGAAAACAGAAATACTCACAGAAACCAAGTGAAGAAATGATCAAAAAATTACCATACCACATGGAAAGCTATTTTAGTCCTTCCTTTATGTAATCAAAACCAAAGCAGTGCTGTTCAGGTACTAGTAAAGACTGTAATAGAACTAATATATAATATAAAACCCAGCTCCACAATGAACCTGCTCAAAATGGCAAAATGCTACTGGAAAAGCTCAGCACACTGTTTACATTCTCACTTTAAGGAGTTAATGCTGAAGTTAAGGAACTGCTACTAGTTTGGACTGTTTGAACTTCCAAAGAATCAGACAGCTGCACAAGCTGCTCTAAAAATGGCCACATTTGCATAGAGGAAACAGAAATTGCAGGAAAATGAGTGCAAATGCAAATTGAGTTCACCACTTTTTTAAAATGAAGCATCCAGAATTTTTTGCTTAGATACTTCCCATAAAAATGCTTTTTCCTAACTTCACCAGTCACAAAATATATGAATAAACAGGGAAGACTTTCAGACAAGTGGAATTTGGTACCCTCCAGTTTGTTTTGGACCAGCATGAGGGGTCTAATGCCCCATCTGTCCTGACTGGGATTACCCTGCTGGAAGAGAAGGCAACTTTTTTCCTTAACACAGGAAACTGAGCAGAGGAAACAGTGCTTTAAAAAAGCTTCTGACCTCAACTTTAAAAACAGGCAAAAGTTTGCCTTCAAATGGTGTTCTTTATGGATTCTGTTGTCTTTCCAGTGAATATGCAATATAACACAGAAGACCGAAACACCTGAGCTAATTTTTTTTAAATGTAACACTTCATGCTATTTCATGCTGGTTTTAACTTTATCAGATACAGATTCCAAATCTCAGGATGAATTTAACACCGCACCCACATTCTTGTAAAACAAACTAAACTTAATTAATGTTTTAAAAAAAGTTAACTCCAAAAGACACAACCCAGAGCAGCCAGATTGCTTACCCAGGAAAAGCCTGAACAAACAAACCCACTGCGAGGCCAAAAGGCCAGGAAGCTGCCAGAGCCAAGGGCCTCCTGTCAAAAACACACTGATTCCCTCTGGCATTCAGTGATACAAATCTTGTGCAAATCCCAAAGTTACTCCACGAGGAAAGGTGTCATTCCACCTTCACAGTTTCCTGTCACTAACGTGTACATCCCATCCATCACCTGGCCAGGCTGAAGTCCAAATGTGAATCCCTTTGATGCCTTAAATGGCTACCTAGAAACAGAGACCAGACAGGAATAAAGGAATAAAGGAGGGATTTATTTCAAAGGCCTTCAGAGGTGCACTCTGGGCTCCAGAGGCTCCTGCCTCAGTGCATCCCAACATGGACAATGACAGCTCCCGAGTTCTTCCCACTTTGATATCAGCATCAATTGCCCAAGCAGAAGCCAGGCAAGGATGGAATTTGCCCAAGCTTGCCCCCCTCTCCCCAAGATGAAGGTTTCCAGTTCTTGTTCTGGGTATCCTTGGAGAGTGAGCTAAAGAGGTTTTGTTATGTCTATCTTAGCATAAGAGAAAAGCACTTAACAAGCTGCAGGAAACTTCAGAGTTACACTAGCAATGTAGGATTTGAAAAATATAAAAGTTAAAACCTAAGGCATCACCTTAAAACCAAAGATACTCTAAATGGTCCTCAACACCTGCACAGCAAACAGGGAGCAGAAGGGCAAGGGGGACCTGTACACCACCTCCTGAGGACTGTCAGCGTCCCACTGTCCCCCCAGTAGCTCAGGGCTGGAAGAGTGACCAGGCAACAACAACTTGTGTGTGAGCATCCAGCTACAAACACCCTGGCCAAGGAAACCCCGGCTGGGAAGGATGCCTGGCACAGAGCTGGAGCACACGGAGCATCCCAGGGCAGCTCACCTGGAGCACCACACCTGCAAGGACGGCAGGAGAACAGCCAGGGACTGGAAGGGAGCAGAGACAGCTCTGACTATGGACACTGCAGACCAGCAGTGCGGTTTGAAAGCATGGGCATTGCTGAACCTGGAGGAATGGGAAGGAGTCCCAGATGGGAGCCTGGCACAGGGCAGCACCAGCGTGCCCAGTGAGCCACACCCAGCCTGCATCCCCAGGGAACAGCCAGGGCTGTGTAGGAACAACAGGTCCCTCCCTGCTCCTCCTTTCAGACAGGTCACTAAGTGCAGGTAACAACACAGGCGCACTAAGATGGTGGAAACTCCTCCAAGTAAACTTTTCTGAATCCTCATAGATAAACAGGTTAAGAAAAACAGTCAGGTATCCCCAATTACTTATGGGGAGGGATTTTAAGACAGATATATTATTTTTAACTGGGAGTTGATTCATTTTACACTATCCCAAACTGAAGATGGATTACATCTACAAAACATATTCATTCAAAAACAATAGAAATTGGAAACCACAGACCAGGGATTCAATGTAAAGAATAGCTCTAATCTTAGCAACAAATCTCAACCTGATAAATTAAATTCTGACTTTGACTACAACTTCTCCCCTACTCTCAATCAATACACCACATCTATTAATATTAAAATTGCCATAGGAATGGCACCTGTCTAATATATTCAATCCACCCATGAAGAGAAAACACATAAAATGAAATGTGTGTGGGCTTTTAAAATTTGTTTTCATTTTCAAACACGGTTTTGAACATACAACATTTCAGAATAATACAAGAGCTGAAACTACGTTTCAATAATTAAACTTCTCAGTCAACAAGAAGAGCCACCTTCAAGTAATGCTGACTGGCAGAAAATATGCATTCACCTCTGACATCAATCAAATTATTCTGCACCTGGAATTTCTTACCAACACATCATAAATACTTAAAGCATGCCAACGCTTTTACAGGGGTTGACAAGTATTGATAATCTTCACTACCAGTGCAAACGAGGCTTAGGGTTTTTCCAGACCACAGCTGTCAGGATGCACAGGACAACAGCCCCAGCAGCCCAGGAATGTCAACAGGGAGAGGACTCTCCTCACCAAATCCCAATTGCTTCTGGTCTGGGGCTACAGATCCAGGACGGAAAACCAGCATTGCTTTCCAAGGCTTTCTAACGGGGTGAGCTGCAGCCTCTAGGAGAGCCAGGCACCTCCTGGATGGGTTTTTTGGTTTGGGGTGTTTTGGTCATCCAAGTTGTAAAAATCTCCTGTTAGAGGAGGATGGGGGAAAGTCAGAAATAGACCATTATACCAAAATAATTTTAGTTCTTGTTAGCTCACGAATTGCTCATTGGGATTCCTTTTTGGCTGCTTGCCCAGAACAGTTGGAAAAAAAACCCAAACCAAAACAAAAAAGTAGTCAAGCGAATCCTTAGTGAATCCATGAAGCTCCTGCTGAATGCATTGTTCTTCCAGGGTGTCCTGTTCCCAGCAGCAGCTCATCAGGCACCCTCACCCTCCTGGCTCTGCGGGGCCGATGGGTGCCAAGAGCCACACTGGAAGTGACCCCATGTCCTCCCTGCCCCAGCTGGGGACCAGAGCTACACAACACACTCCACAGGCCTGTGCAGCTAGCACAGTTTAACTACAATCAAACTGAGCTCCTCTAATTTCAACAGAGTAATTTATTAATTCAGAACCTGATCTCATTTACCAGAGAAGCAATTACCAATCAAAACTGAAATATGTTAAACCAGCAACTTGGTTTTATTGACTCAAAAGACCAATTTCACTGGTGATATACCTACCTAATACTTACAGACAGTCTCTGAACTAATTTATTATGCTTTTGTCTAAAGTTTTCTTCTCTCCAAAATGACACTCCTTAAAACAAAGACAATAATTTGTTCTGATTTGTGTCTTTTGCATTTGTACTGAAAAATCCTCTAGAGGCACATGTCTGCTAGGTGCCAAAATGACAAGCAAAGACAAAAACATTTGGGTTTTTTGGGCAGGGCATGGGCATAACCAAAGACTATCCTGAAAATCATTCAGAAACAGAGAGAACTGGAAAAGGCTGAAGAACATAAAATTTGGGGAGTTAGGTAGGTACTGAGGGTCCTGCCTGCTCAGCACTACACCACCTCACTTCCAACTCTTAATCCTTCAGAAAAAAATCTATAAACCTGTGTAACTACACTCTCTAAAAGACATATATGGAGTGTAGGTGTCCCTCAGTCGGATTCAGACTTGCCAGCACAGTGAACTGGATTTTTCCAACGCAGAGCCTAAAGTCCATCAGGAGACTTCTTGCATTTTCTTTGAAGTAAAACATGTAACACTCCAAAAAGCACTAACTCGAGTCTCAGCAATAAGATATGACAGCAAAAGGAAAAGCTGGTGAAAGGAATGTGTTAAATCAGAGCTTCTTTCAGACTTGAGTGCCTCCACCAACGTCAAAAATAGATGTCTGTGTCAGATCAGGATCACTGTTTCAATCCTCCCTTGGCAATAGGTGCTTACGTTATCTATTTTGAAAGCAGGACCAGTTCCCCTTTGAAAGGAGAAAGAAAATAATGACCATTCCTTCGAGAGAGCAGCCTAACAAAGCCCCTGCACACAGAAAGAGAAATTCCCTCGCATGACTGTCAGTCAGGGGAGACTCAAGGCTCCTCCTCTCATCTCCCAAAAGGGTGCACTCACCACCAGCCACAGGCACACTCCCCCACCAGGGCTGGAAAATGTGCTAGGATGAAGAAAAAGCTTTTGGGACCGGATTGAGTGCAAGCATAAGCAGCACAAATTTCTGCAGAAAAGGCACAGCTCTGCCTCCCAGAACAACTCATCTACACAATTCTTTGATCCTACAGGACTGATCAGGAAGAGACATCTGAGCACACACAAAGCCATCCATGGGAAAAATACACTTCCAAACAGAGGGAAGAACTGCAAGCCAGGGTTTCAACCAAGGGACAGTGAGCTGACAATTTCCAGAAAATCTTGAGATTAAGTTAACATGTTCCTGCAAATGATCTTTCCAGGCCACATATTTCACTTCCTGCTGAAGGGAAGTCAGGGAGGAATGGCTAACCTAGAGAAATATTCAATTAAACATATTACTTGGTCAGACTGTGGTCCAGTTATGGCCATCTGAGACAATTCCCAAATCTGTCCTTGCACCCCCACCCAGCACATCACATCACATACACACTTGAAGTCTTTCTAAGCTACAGCAGAAGGCACCCATGTGGCAATTCTTCTTCATCCTGTCACTCCTGATTACTGTATTCAAAAGTAAAAATGGAAACACGAAGTCTAGGATGGTGTTTTCTTGTTAAAACTTAACTGAAAAAACAAGCATTAAGAAAATGAATTTAATTGTTTCTCATTTGTGTAATGAAAACTCCAAAAATCACCATTTCTCAAGTTTATGCAGAAAACCAGCTTTCACATGAGGGGTGAACATCATACAGTAAAAAATATCAACAAAAAAGCCAGCCACTAAACCATCCTACAATCCCATGAGATTACAATAAACACCCTAAACCTCTGGGCTCACTTCAGTACTGAATTTAGGCACATGTTTAGTTCCAGGTCCAGTTAATGGTATCTCCCACAGTCAGGTAAAAGTTAAACTCCTTGTTACACCATCAATAGGTGCAGCTTCCCAGCATAAGCAAAAGCCATACTTAGTTTTCAGTAACATTCACTGGGAAGAGAAGTTTTCAATACACATTTTAAAATCCACGCTAAAAATTTCTACTAAAATTCATTAAAGAGGTTTAGGAAATCACTTTGAAGAGCTTAGTTACTGCTGAGTCAGTGCAGATCAAGAAACCAGGTAGAAGGCTCCATGTAGAGCTTTATTCCCACTGGCTTAAAATGATTTGTCCATGGATTCAAACACTGCAGAAAAAGCTTCCACACCTAGAAAAATGGGAATAATTCCCACTCTTTGACAAAATACATAGAGAAATAAATGAAAGACATTCTTCAACCCATCTTCTTCCAAAAGTTAGGTTCTTCTGAAGAAGGTTTCATTGTCCTAAACAAATCACTTAAACAAGACTTGGAAAGACAAGTGGGAATAAGAGCCCAGGTCCACGCTACACTATTTAGGCATGACATAGTACCTGCTCTAACACATTATATATATATATACATACATACTTTTTTTTTTTTTTTTCCCCAGGACTTAAGACACTAGACTAATTAGGGATGAATTTATCAACTCACACATGGAAAAAGAATCCTAACCTCACATACAAAATGATGGGCTCTGGCCTGATCATTACCATGGAGGAAGGTGATCTACAACTGACTGTTTTTGCTAAACATCAGCCTGATACTGAATGGCAGTGTCAGAAGAATAGATCTGGAAGGGAACAGCCAGAAACACACTTATGCCACTGCATAAATCCATGGTTTACCCATGCTTCAAATTCAGTGTGCAGTTCTGGTCTCTTATCACCCTTCCTTACAGAGGGGCTCACTTGGGTTACTGAACAGTCTGACCTCAGGCTCAGGAAATCCCAGACAAAGGAAGCTGGTGAGGACAGTTTTAAATTAGCATTGCCCACAAATTCACCCTGTTCTTGCCTCTCCCTAGATACCCATTTATAACCTCCAAGGGATAAAGGAGGTTGAGATGGATCAGTTTTGAAGCCTGAATCATCCACTTTCACCTTGTCACTCTCTCCACCCCAGCAACCACTGAAAGCAGTGGAACAGTTACAACAGAAGTGCCACAAGGACACTGTTTACAACTCCTCTGCAAACAGAAACATTTCCTCATCACAGCTCAGCTGTTCCCTTTCAGACTTCCAGCCCTCCTGCAAACACAGATACCACATTTCATAAACGCCCCAGGACTCACACTTCCCAGCACATACACGTTTGAATTTTCCCACTGAAATAAATATCCCCAAGCCAAACTGTTTTAAGAGCTTGTGATGCTGTACAACTTTAAAAAACCCAAACTCAGAGTAACTTCAGTAGGCATTTTAATTATTTTAGTAGTGTTAGATAAAAGTAGTATTTCAAGGCCGAGAAAATTATAGATCATCTACACATTTAAAGCTCTTCTAGGAAGAAGGAAGTTCTGAATACTAGAAACATGAGACAGATTATGTACAGCAAATCCTGTAAAGCCCGTATGTGATTTTTCTTGCCTGTTTGCAGCAAGGATGATGAAAGCTTTCAAAACATTTGGAGTAACTCAACACCAACAATCTTTCCTTACCCAAATTACTATGCTGCTTCTGAATTCTCAACACTTGCCACAGAACTCATCTACAACATTCTCAGTACTAGACTACATCAAAACAAAGAAAAAAAACCCTGCAAATGCATTTTCTTAGCTGCATCAAATGTACTAATTCTAACCCCCTCGTATAAATGAAGTGGCAACTATTAGCATGCACTTCCACATGTAAACAATCCTCTTTTTCATCTAATAACTATAACCATAACACTCCTTTGTGACTGAAATTAAAACCTAATCCAGTATTTACTAATATTTACTCTCTTCAGTACAGAGTAGGAGCTTTATCTTAATGCTCCCCCACCTCATTCATTGCAAGTCTCCTACTTGAGAAGTATTAAGTATTCTGAAATGATATTAATTTCATTTCCAAAAATAGGAAACAGGAGTCCATATCAGAAAAACTGACATCAGCACATCCCCTCAGTGCCATGGCAGAGTTGCAGCCACGGCGTTTTTGCTGTCTGTGCACACAGAGATTCTGTCTCCACAGCACAGCTCCTGTCCCAGGAAAAGCTTTTCCAAATGCTTTATGGGCTCACTGTATTTGAGCAGCAGTAAATTCATCACTGAACAGCTGGAGTTTTGCCCAGGAAAACAAACTATATTCTACACTGAAGAGAGGGACATGATGATTACGCCTTTCATATCCCTCTCATGTTGAAAATTATGGAATTACCAGAAAACTGTAATCATGAAAATGTTAAACTAAGGAGAATGTATTTTTACAGCAAATGAACATAATTATGTTTACCATATTTGGGCCCAAAGCTGGCTGGCAATTCAGTCTGTATATAGACAGCAGTATCTGATTCACTGTCACAGGATATGAATAAACCAGAGCAATCCAGTGTGAATTACAGTCTCCCTCCCGTAACAAAACCAAACATTAGTGTGTACATAATACTATAAAAGCATAAGACTACTGTAAATAGCAATTCCATAAATAGCAGGAGCTGAGTAGTTTTCACTTTAATTCTAAAAATCATTCTTGAACTAGACCTTTTTAACAGGAGACTTTTGGAGCTGTCAAAATGCTTTATTTCTAACAAATCTATGGTTTGTAATATATTATCTTATGTAGAACTAATCTCTGTAGCTGATGAAGGAACAGTGGTGACAAGTAATTCGAGATCATAAAGATTAGCAAAGTAGAAGCAGTAGCATGCATACTTCATAACCTTTCCTCATTTTTTCTGATCAAAAAAGCTGCTTGTGTGTCCTGGGCACAGAATTCACCTCATTAAGGCCAGAATTTTTAAAGCTTAATGAAATATAGATGAGATTTTTAAAATAGCCTTAACTCATCTTGCATAGCTGAGGTCAAAACAGGATTAGTTACAAGATCAAATATAGCACCCTTCCAGTTTATAAATCTCTAATAGAAATCAAAAGGAGAAGATAGAGCCCAAACTTGCCACCTGTAACATTTCTCCCTCCAAGACCACCCAAAGCTTCGTGCTTATCTAGTTGTTCTGCCTGCTTTACACAGCAGACAACTGAAAAAATCTTCCCCGAGCTGCACAATGTTCTGCAAATGTTGGTAACAGCTGGTTCAGACACAAGCACTGGAGACAAAGGGAACCTCCTCCTGCCTTGTCCGCAGTGTCCCAGCCGAGGCCACAACGGCAGCAGCTTCCATCCTCCTGACTCCAGATTCCACTGCCCTCCATTAGCTGCTCCAGTAATCCCACCTGCTATTTCAGTCCACACAATAACTTGTTGCCTTTCATCTGCACAACGAAAATGCCAAAACACACCAGAGGTCAATTTAGCATCAAAAAGCTGCAGGCTGAGGAACTCTGCAGCAACCTTGAGTCTCCTCCATCCACTCCTAACACAGACAAAGCTGAAAGAAATTTCTGTCTTCAAAAGCAATTAGTTACTTGGGGTTTACATTTTATATGTTCTTCCTACAAAGACTAGCTTGATTAAAGTTCCTTTCCTTTTATTAAGGAAAGCAAGTATTTTAATATTTTAACAACTTTTTTGGTGCTTCTTTCAAAACAGAGTTAACACTTTTAATAATGAAGTTTAATTTCTTTCAATATAAATAAATTTACCCATTTGGAAAATAAATCTGGTGTAGATGCTACCAAGGCATATCAATAACTTCCCCAAGAGCTCCTTGCTACCAAATGCATACACAGAATTCTGCTGGTGCTCTCTTCCCTCCCGGCTCTAAGATGCTGCATTAACTATACAGCAGGGAAAGGCACACAGCAGTCACACTGATGTGCACAGAAATACTGATGGGATGTGGCTGATGGAAAGTGATTTTTTTCCTTTAAAAAACCTGCCTTGTTCTTAGGTTGAAAATTATTCACCAAAGAACTCTCAAATACTTCCCGATAAAATCAGCAGTTGTTAAATGATTATCAATCTAATCTACAGCTTATAAAACACAGTCACAGCAGTTTACCATGTCCTGAAATTAAAACTACTGATAGTTTTATATAAACAACTAAGCCCTCAATCATGGGCATGATTTACCACCAGGTTATGTGCCAAATATTTCTGCACTGAGTTGTGCAAGAACTCTTTTGTGCAGCAGAGGATACAATGGGATATTTATGCTGGTATAATGCATTTTGAAAGAGAAACAAATGCAATGTTTTAATCCATAAAACAAATTAACACGATGGAATTGATCTATTCAGTAGAAATACAACATCCAGAGGCAAACCTGGAGACTTAAAACTCTCATTATTTGTTAGATCTTTCTGAAACCTCAGGTGTGTTCCCCCTGAAGCACCAAGTCCCAGCAGTGGCACACACTCAAGTGGAAGATTGCAAGTCCACACCTAAGCAAGTCCACGCTATGGCATCTCTCCTTACTCCTTAAAAGAGCTGAATTTTGTTCACAAACTAAGACTGGAGAGAAACATTTAAAGTTTTAAGTGGCATTTTCTGATCCGTCAATTATACTTAAAATTTATTCGCAACATGAAAGACTAGGCTTCAGTTAAATGATATTTAGGTGACTTGAGCCATGCTGACACTCCTCCTCAAGAACTTTTATTGACAAAGGGCTTTTCTGCTGCACTAACTGTGACACAGTAAAGTTCTGCCAGCCACGAGACATTGCAAAGATGCCAAATACATTTAAGCAATGTTTCAATACCAGCTGATGCATCTATCATGGATTTGGCCAGGCCCCTCACAAATACGTTTCCCAGCTATCAGGTTTAGAGAAAGCAACCTTTTCAGCACCGGGGCTGTTTGTGCCAGTGCCAGGACCCCCCCTCTGGTACCAAGCACTGCCCATGACTAATCTGGCACCAGCAAGGAGAAGGCTACAATGCACAACGCTCAGCATCAGGGCAATGCCTGGCAATTCCTATTGTGTGTATTACTACAACCTCCCCCAGGCACCATTTTTAGCCACTGCTGGATTTCCTCCCTTCCCCATCCCCCAGCCAGGCTCCAAACCTTGAAGTAACCTTGTTCTGTTCCCCACCCCCCCAGAGACAGCTCCATGCTGAAACATAACCTCTAATCTTATTTTCTATTTCTAGCATACAATTCATGACCCTTATCCCAATTTTTTAAATTAAATATCCTCCACATTGCACACTCTGCTTCCGACAGCCAGGACAGCGCATGGAGTACCTCAAAATTTATAGCCATATGTTTCTCGTTGAGGACAATTTAACATTACTTTTAAAAGCATCAGAAACAATGTATTTATACAATACAGGTTTAAAGCTTTCTCTGAAAAGGATTTTCAATACTACTGTCAGTACTCCCCTGCATGAAACAGCTTAATTTGTTGGAAGGTTTATCTAAAGACTTTAAAATACAACAGATCTGCACTTCAGGGCAGTTTGCAATGCAGAGCATTAACTTCCAGCAATTATTCATACTTGAGAGACTATCTGTGGACATTAAGCTAAAGTCTTACAAATTACAGGGGGTTATTACACAGCAAACCTCATCTGACACCATCTATTTCAGAGAACTTTGCTTGAACTCGTTTGGGTTTTTGCAGCAACAAAATATGTTGGGTTTTTTGCCATTGATTCTGTAACATTTGTTACAAAAAGCCAAATAAAAGTGGCTTACCAGACCAGACATCCATCTAGGCCACAATGGCAGTGGTCAAGATCTCAACTTTTAATTAACGACCAACTATCCATAAACCTCTTTCATATTTTTACCAATCATACCCAATTTGTACAGCTGCTAGGGCAAAATGTTTTTCCATGAACAAACTCTCCCACAAAAGCACTTTGATACAGAACAGCTCCCACAGGAATGAAAAAAGGTTCTTCTGTCTCCGAAGTGCTGAAAAACAAGAAGTTTCCAGGACGCATCCCAAGCCTGGAGGTTGCAGCCTGACATGGGCAGGCCCTCTTGGAGCTGCCAAGAGGTACACAAGCACGTCTGGGTTTTCACCAGGCACTCTGAGCACTCCTCTGCCTACCCCAAAATAAGCTATTTCAGTCCCAGAAAACAACCCCAGGAGGGGGAGGGAGTGCTGGGCACTGCTGAGCTGGGTCTGCGCTCACCCTGCACAGAGGGGTCGAGCTGGTCCCTGCCCCTTAGGGAAAACCCTCAGTGAACTGAGGGGGAAAAAGGAATTCCCATGAACTCACACCTCAAAATATTTGTAACACACCAAGGTAGAAGCAAGCCTTTCAAAAGAAGGCCAACTATACTGATATGACTTGATTAACCAGAGAATTAGTCAGCCTAGGATGCTAACAGCAAAGAAATTGTCACTAGTTCTTCACAAAATTTATACTTTCCAAATTATATTTTAGACATAATCAGGATAACTTGACCACAGAAACAAAATTAAGAGGAATAATCCTTGAACCATTACTTTAGGTGTTATGCCATGATTGTTTAATTTTTTTTTTAGATAAATACCTTATCAATGTGCTTTACAATAAATATGGGTTGTTTCACACTGGTTTGCACAGGCAGTTCTAGTAAATACCATTGGTTTGTTCTACTTCTCTCTCCCACTCCCTCAGCTTCCATCCTAATCTCAGCAGGGCATCATTTAAATTTCTTACCCATTCTTACCACACAATGGAAGGGATGTAAGTGGGAGGACAGCCTCCAGCAATTAAGAATAAAAGTAGATAAGTGAACACACACCAGACTAGAGAAAACTAAGTAGGAGAACTTTTTAAGGTAGCAGAGCTGGATTTTGGAATGGACTGAAAAACATGAGAGAAATTGTGAAGTCAGGAGTCACCTCAATAACATATTTGTCCATCAGTGGATATCATGAAACAAAAGTTACCAATGACAGGAGCAGCCCATGAGATTCATTCCTAGGTGACTCCTGGGGGATAACAATACTTTCTTTCCTTTAAATAGATAAAATGGCATTATCAACATAAAGAAATGCAAGTCAGGACTACCTCATCCCTCAGCAAAAACATGATATTATAAACTCATATTGTGAATGGTAACTTCATTGAGTCTTAAGGATCAACATTTGAAAACTTCTCTACTCCACGTCCAAATGAGGAGTCGAAGCATCTTAAAAAACCTCACAGAGATTCTCATGTCAAGGAATGACAGCCACAAAAATTTATCATGCCACTAGGAAAATATGTGAAAATATGTTTTCAAACGGATACTGGTAGTCAAACGGAAAAAGAGTATCACAACAGCACTGTCCAATAACCCAGTTATTTCAAAATATTGAATTAATTAAGCATGTTATGGACACCAGAGTAATGAAATGCATAATTAAAGAACTATTATAATATTGTTCAATTGTCAATGTAAAAGTAAGGCAATTTTCCCACAGTCTCTGCCTTTACTATGAAAGATACTGAAGCAATTCTAAGTCCTCACTGAAGACAGCACTGAAGTCTTTAATTTTTCAGCACTGTTTCCACTCTCATCTTTCATAAACTTGTGCAAACACAGCATAGGTGGTTTTAGTTACGCTAGGAATATTCTTCATTAGTCATAAAGAAAGAAACCCAAGTTGTAGCAGAGCGAATCCATACGTGACACAATTTTAAAATTATAACTTCATAGGAAAGGGCTCCTGGAACACAGTCACTGATGCAGGCTGGAGCTGCATGCTGATCCATGCCTTTATTTCCAATAAAGCATGCAATGCACATTCGACTAAGTCAAAACAACCCTTTCAGCACACAATTGTTTATAGGAAACATTCAAATTACTAATGAGCACATGAAAAGCTTTTAAGCTCACTGAAAATTTAGAGGTTTTTTTTTTATTTCTGAAAGGAAAACTGAGAACTGTTTTTTGAAAAATAAGCCTTTATTTTAGAGCACTCCAGCATCACCAGGTAAGTCAGTAAGTGCTGGCAGCAGTACTGTAATCACTGCTGTCCATACTGGAGCGAGGTCAAATGGACACTGAGCACCAGAGTGGTCGACGGTTTTCTTTGATATTTAACAACATAGTCATTAAACTAATGTTTAAAAATGAATTTAGCAATTCAATTCAAACTAGTAAGTACATTAATATGATCTACAAGGATACCAACGTGATCTGGTAAACACTATATTAGACACTGTGCCTTGTGACCTGCCACAACCTTCCCCAACACCTGGCTGAGCTCACACAGCTCCCCTGCCAGGGCAGCCTGGAGCCTGCGGGGAGGACACTGCAAATCCACCCCCTCAAGAAATGCAGCAGGAATCTTCTATCTGAACACAGATCTCATCTAAAACATTCCCACATATTCATTTCTTCCAAGTCTCTCCAGTCCCAGTGGAACCATCCCACAGCAGTTATGGCTCAGCCAGGCTGATTTTGGACAAAACTCAACGCCCACTGCTCTTCCATAATCAATATTACGGAAACAACAACTTCCACAACAGCTCTGGAGAAGGTAAGTGAAATCATTATTCAGGAAAAAATTTCTCCTTGCATCTGCTTTAAGATAAGCAGCTCAGTAACAGAGCCCAGGGAACAATGAAGTGGCTGGGAAGAACCCTGCTGCTAGACCTCGACACCTAAGGCCTGAACTTCCACTGCAGTTCTTTATTATGTTCTCTAATGATAATGCCCCTTCTTCCACATTTTTTCCCCATTAGGCAGGCTCTGACAAAAACCTGAACTTGTATGTCTGTGCCCCTGAATTACTGATGGCAGCAGAAAGTGCCAATGGCTACAGCACAACCAAACAAAACAGCAAATGCTTCTGCAGGAGGATTTCCATCAACTCCTGTTCTCTACAGTGCTAGACAGGAAAAAATAGGGAACTGTGGTCCTACTCTACCTATACTCCTTCCTTCTACAGCTCTGTAAGGATTTTGTTCTACTTATAGAACTATTCTGTTAGGCAACTACAATATCTATATTCTACATAAGCCCACAATATGCATCTGTAGAAAACCTCAGGGAACACTACAATGCATAAACACAAGCATGCTACATTTATTTTCTGCATTTCTATTATAACATGAAGTTTATAGTTTCCTACTAATTTTGAATACTAAAAACATATCCTGCTTTCTTGCTTCCAATTCAACTACACTGGTCTATTTTCAATTTCTTTTTCCTACTTTTACATTAAGTCCAGCCAGCTTAAACCCCACAGTATTAGACAGGCATCCTTACTACACACCGAGGTATTTATAGATTTGGTTTTATCCACAGCAATACAAAATAAGGATTTCCTGCATGTACCTAACAATGCCTGTTACGTGCACACTACATGATGCATGTTCTCCCTATTGAGGGAGCTGAATTTCAATGAGACATTTTCTCAAAATTTCAAGTCTAGAAATAAATAAAATAATTACCTTCCATCAAGGCATCCAGTAACACTCTGCAGCTGGAGCAGGCCATACCACTTTGTGCATTTATTTTATTAGGAACAATGTGTTCCAAAGACAGAACTGGAACTAACCACAATCAGAGTATTATTGGATACATCAAGGAGTTTTATCCTCTACTACCACTTGTGCATTTACATGAAGCAAGGAGAGCTTAAGCAGTGCTTTGGCTGCTTCAGGGGACACTAACTCACACCAAACTGAGTAACAACAACAGGAAATCTTTTGCATTTTCACCACAGCAGATTGCTCTCCCCATCTTTCAGCTAACATTCCAATCCTCACTGTGTAACACATACAATCAGGAGAGTTTTAAATGGGAATTAAAAGTCTAAAGCAGGGGAAAAAAAGTAAAACTAAAAGTAAGAACAAAAATAATCACAGGGGAAAAGGAGAGTGATGGGATTCAGCAGTATAAAAAAAAAGAGACAATTCTGTACCTGGCAATGAAACTGATGGGATTTTTTACAGCATATCAATACAAATACTCAAAATTAAGATGAAACTATATTTTAGGGCTCTCAAATGCTATTAGTGACACATCCTGCTGCCTTCTGAGTTGCTGCATGCCTATCAGCAAATCATTTTAAATAGTAGAGTCACTTGTAAAATGGAACCCGAGCTCCTCTTACAGCTGTTTTAGTCCCTGTCTGAAACAGAAAATTATTCCATGGACTCCTTTTTATATTTTTCAGGTGATTATGCTGGCATTTCTTTGCCTCTGAAGCTGAAACACACACTCTGTTTAGGGGCCATTTCTTTGTCCACACTTTGGTCAAAACAATGGATTTTTATTAGTCAGAACTGACACTTATTTACTACTAATACAAACTATTTTGATGTTCTATTAAGCAATCTCTACTAGTAAGCACCTAGAAGATAACTACTCAAGAAAAAGCATCAATGAAAAAAATCTTGTGGCATTGAGGTTTTTACCACATGCCACTGTTGTAAATACCTGACTATCTCATCCTGAATTCATAGAATGGTTTGGGTTGGAAGGGACCTTAAAGCCCATCTCACCCCCCCACCACGGGCAGGGACACCTTCCACTGTCCCAGATTGCTCCAAGCCCTGTCCAACCCAGCCTTGGGCACTGCCAGGGATCCAGGGGCAGCCACAGCTGCTCTGGGCACCCTGTGCCAGGGCCTGTCCACCCTCACAGGGGAGAATTTCTTCCTCATATTTAACCTAAATCTACTTTCCCTCAGCAAAGGCCATTCTTCCTTGTCATATCACTACATTCCCTTGTGAAAAGTGACAGATTTAAGCTTGTTGCTCATAAAGGAAAGAGTTTTTTACCTAATATTTGTAATTCTAAAAGATTACATGGAGTAGTCTCAATTACTGAGTTCATGACTATGAGTAGCTGCTTTGCTGTTTCTTACTACATTCTTCTTGTATTTAACAAAACCTAACATTTTGAACAAAGGAAAGAAAACAAACAAGAAAAAGAAGAGGCATTCCAGTGTAAGTAAGCCACAAGTACCTGCCACACAACTTTCAGCTTGACACCAGTCCAGGCTGAGGCAGCACCTTCCATATGGAAGAACATAAGCAGCAGTTTTAGGAAAAAAGTCATTTCACCAGTGGACACAAAAACCAATTCTTCCCTTCACATCAACTACAAAGCATCGCTTTTGGAGTATTACTCCTTAAAATGCTGGTTCTTACCAAAGAGATACACAACATCTTACCTGCTGTGCTGGAATCCCCAACAATTAAGACAGGGGTATCCTACACCTGAGGACACACACTGCTATATGTAAGTCAATTTGCCAAGTGTTTCCCTTCTCTGAGTGTTGTTCTACAGATGCAATTACCATTCCCTGCTTTTTTTCAGAATATATTAAGTGTGTCCTCTGAGATCACCAGGTTTGGACTATTTCAGACAGAAATTCACCATCCTTTGGCCAAAACACTACTTGCCTGTGACAGTGTAAGGTATGGGAGAGCCAATGAACTACAGGACTTAGGTCTATGGTGTGATGTAAAAGAAGAAATTAAAAATCCCTTAACACAAATCCTTAGCGACAGTTAAATAAGGGATTTTAAGTCCACTAAGGCAACAGTGCTTTAAGGCACGATGAGGTTTTTCACATGCTACCGAGCACAATAATCAATATTCACACACAGCTACTTGCATTTTTGCCTCAAGTCTACTGTTCCAAATTATACCAGTTTAACTTTGCTCACATTAGAATTCATTTTAGAGAAAAATATTTAGCATAGACACAGCATGCAAGATGCCCTGCATTCATTTGATCATTTATTTTTCAACACTGAACATCTGAATCAAAACACAGCATACCTTCCTAGGAACACTCATCATTATGAGGACTGCATCACTTACAAAGCTTTAAGTTAAAAGGAAAAGGAGCATTATTATGTAGTGTACAAAATTCCATAAACTATACTTAGCCTTGTTTTTCTTGATCTTCCATTTCATGTGCAGCAGAACACAATCAATGTAGCAGAGAGGAGAACTCATGCTCCAGATCAGAATATATCAAATAGCATATGCAAAGAAGACATGATATATTATTTCCCCAAAACCACAAGAATTTTTGAAAAGAAACTGCCTCATCTGTCCTAAAATACAGATACAACTTTTTAGGAGAAAGCAACTGACTGAAATACGTAATTTTCTCCTGTTTCAGAATGCAACTTAAAATACCAGTAACAACATATATCAAACAGAGAAAGGTACCCACTGGCTGCAATGTGAAGCTGAAAAAAGCCCATAAAAATGTGAATGTCTCAGGAAAAAGAACAAACGACAACGTTAAGCCAAATGTTGTCAGTCATATAAAACCAGCAGTAGTCTTCTTCGTCTCTCACACTGCACAAAGCTGAGGGCCATGAAGGCCTTTCAAGTGAAACACAAGAGAAGGCAGAAGACAGACATTTTCCATCAATAATCCCCCTAAGTGCAAGGGAATAATGAATAAGAGGGTAAGGATAGAGGAACATGAAGAACAGCAACATGCCAACCTACAGATGGGTCCTCAGAAACTGACTTGAGAAGCTTAGCTGAAAAATCACTGCAAATTGGAACAACGCCCCTCCATCAACGCGCTGCACAAGCAATGAACTGTGCAGCTGTTTAAGAACAAATTAAACTTTTATATTGTACCTTTAAAGCCCAGTGAGCTCCCCAGCCCCGCCCTCAGCACCCTGTGAGCACCCAGTACATCTGAGCCAACAGCACCCTTGGGGAAGGTGTCCAACCACACAGCAACAACCCAGCACCTCCTGACACCCCAGTGACAGCTCCCAGCATCTGACAGGGACCTGGTGGTCGCTGTAATATGGAAAAGGAGGGCAGACACAGAAGAGCTCTAATCCTCTAACCCGTGTTCAGAAGAAGCACGAGTCCAGAGCAAACTGTGGTCTGTTATTCATTTGTCTGAATGTATCAGACAATCCTAATAAAACCTCCTACAACCCAACCATTCCAGAAACTAAGACGGAAAAAAAAATCCGAAACAAACTCTTTTCCCACTGCGCCTTCAAAGGAAGAAAATGCACTTTACCCAAAAAACATTTCCCTGAGTCTTGTGTGTCAACTACAGATTTAATCTATCATACCAATCCATCACCACAAAAATGTAACATTCCTATACAAAAACAAAAAATGTATCATTAGTGGTTTTCAACAGATTTCACATCCAGAAACATCTGCAGAGCAATGGATTCACTTAACCAGACCAGGATCTTTTCTAACCACTAAACCAAGCAACAGATTAAATTCAAAATAGCACAGGTCAGATGCACCACTTCTCCACACAGATAAAGTTTTAAGTGCACTTGACCAAAGACTGCCAAACCAGACCATACACTGTCCTGTGACCCAGCACTTGGTCTTGAAACTACAGTAGTCATTTATGCAAAAGACAACATTTAAATTAGGATTGATAACCTGGATCTGTAGAATACCTTTGCTAAGAAGAAGGCATGAACAAGCCTGTGTTAAATTCATAGCCAAATTTGACATGAAATTTGCTAATTATCAAAGTTATTTTGTAATACCTGCCTATAACTTTACAACGTTTGCTTCTCTTTGGACCTGGAATGAGGTCAAAATGCTGAATTCAACACCACAATCTGCTGCCCTGGAAATTATTGCAATGTTTAGACAAAGAAGGTTATTATGGGATCTATTAGGATTGCTCAAAAAAAATTGTTTTCATTCTCCTTCTGAAAGCAATACAAGACTGACAGAAAGACTCTAGTGAGTAAGGACTTTTCCAACATTTTAACACAGAACCAAGCATATGCCCAAAAGCAGGATGCTCCTATAACATGCTCTGTTTTTCAGGGTTTGGCTCTTATAACTGGCATCTCCTTCCAGGACTCCATACAACTTTCATCAGCATAAAACAAAAATAAGCCACATAATTAAAAGTTCACGTACACTTGCATTATTTTAGGAAATTTAATTTTTAGTTGACCTACCCTGCTCTTCTAGATGTAAACTTCAGCAACCTCTCTTCAAAAACAGCCAAAACAGAAGTGCAAGTGTAACACTACTGATGCATTAAGCTTGTTTCTACCAGAAGATGTGCACCTATCTACACTGGAGGAAAGAGCATTTATTTGTACTGCACTTTGAGTTACTAAAGTAAGGTTTGCACTCCACAGGTAAAGAATGTCCAAGTACCCTCTCAGAGCCCTGCTCTCCTGCAATAGTCTTGGCTTCATCTGCACCACTCACAACTGAACTCAGTAAATGAAAATTCTGATTGTTACCAAGTTTCTTCATTCTCTTGTTTATTTAATAAATGAAAGGTGTTAGTTTTTCCTAAAGAATATATGCATATATAGCAGTTGACCTATTTTTCGTCATCATATAAAATTCCTGATTGCATCACTTGCTTGCAAATGCTCATCTCAAATAGCAGAAAGGGTTGATCTTATTACCTTATTATTTAAACATTTGCAAGCTGTGTTGCTCAGCCGAAAAACCACAAATACCTAACAATGTCTTTGGTAAGAGGCTAAATAAAGTTTATTCTGCTGCTCTGAAACATGCACTGATGAAGCAGGATTCTGTAACAACGTCTTTGTACAGTTTTACTCAACATTATTCTGCACCACCTGGCCTTAACTCTTGCTTGGAGCAAGAACTGCAGAGCACTCAACACAAGCAGCATTGCTACCCTTCCCTCCCACCAAACATCTCCTCTCCTCAGGATCTTTCCATCTTTTACAAAACACAGGGGCCTCTAACAAATGATGAACACCTGCATCCATTTTTAGCTGCATTTCACAAACCTGGTTTCTTCTGAGCATTTGGAGATGACAAACTCATCCTACACTGAAGTTCCCCTGAAGCTGAACATACAGAATTGGAAGAATGACATTTTTAGGTACCCTCTTCCTCCTTGTATTCTTCCTCCTTCCACATAGTATCAACTGGTGCAAGACTTGCAAAGAGCATTCTGAGAAACATTTTGAAATACTCACCAGAAAGAGGTTACGTTCCTCAGATCTTTTGGAGTCTGGCACAGAATTGCATTTATCCACTGTGACCCTGTGATTCCCCAGTCTTTTACTGCAGCTGTGAGGATGGGAGACACAACTTTTTCTTGCAGAAAAGTCTCAAGAGGAAGAATGTTTCTGAATATGTCCTTCCTAGTCACTACAGCTCTCTCTGCTTTTTAGCATTTTTGTTACATGATCATATAAAAAGAATATCTGGCTTCTTCAGGACGAGATTGCCAGCTTCAAATATTTTTAAAGAACTTTAAAAAATATTACCTCGTACTTAGACTCTTGGGAAGCAATACTCAAAAGATCTCCAGATTTTCCTGGAATGTGAGCTGTAGACATTCAGGTGTTTTATCTTTCTCCAGGGAAGTTCTTGTGCTCAGACTCAAACTGTTCCCAGGTACACAGCCAACTTCTGTAATATGTACAGAAGAGCAGGAAGTTCAACTTTCATTAAAAAATACCTAGGAACATTGCCCTGAATATCCTGGTATGAGACAGATCATGTGGACAAGCTTCAAAGGATCTAATTTTACCCCGGTAAATCCAGAGGAATTCCCAACACCATCCAGAAACTTACAAACACACCAGTTATGACAGTCAGGCCATCTACTTGGGAAACTCAAAGCACTCATTTACTGACAGGAGTAGAGATAAATTTCATTGGTAGACAACCCTCACATGAATGAATCACACAAGAGATGCCTATGGAGAAGTGAAATAAAGGTTCACCACGGTCCCTTCTCGTACCCTCTCCTCTACAACTCATTCTGTACCCCGCTTTAGAATTCCCAAAATGTGTTAAAATAAAGCATTAAAGAAACAAAGTTCAATATTATTATTTCTATCAAGGGAAACAAAGTTTCTCTTACATTCAGAAGCTGTTTAGGTTGAGGAGATTTATTCTGTTCCCAGATTGCAGAGTACTCAACACAAAGCCTGAGGAATTTTCTATAATTGGACAGTACCATTTAAATGTCAGCTTCGAGTGCACAACTAAACAAGAGTCACACCTAAAATACTGTTATTAAACAGCCAGTTGACATGCTCCCTTATAGCATTCCAACCAGCACATAGGTAGTGTCAGGAAAGAAAAAAACCAGAATATTTCAACCTGACAAGTGACCGACAGGGTGGTGGAAGAATTTTCCTGTTGAAATTTTCCAAAGAATCTGTCTTTTGCACTGCTGTTGTACAGAAATGCTTATCAGAAAATGTTAGTGCCTGGTAAGTACCCCACTGTAATGACTCAATAAACCAAAACAGAGTTCCATTGACCCCAAACCCCCAACTACTTCAAAAAGGAGAAAGCCAGCAACAAAAGTCCACAAAGAAGGAACAATGAAAATCTAGCTAGCCTAAACCAGAAAATACTCATCAGTTATTTCAGGGACAAAATGTTACTAAAAAACACACACAGGGATTGGTCACAATTTAGGGTGGTATTGTAAAGATCCTTCCTAAGGCATTATGTTCTCTGACGTGACCCTAACAGTAAAACATGAGCAGTTGCTCTACAGCAAATTTTTTTTTTAAGTTTTTGGTTTGCTTTTTAGCTAATATATCAAAAATTCTATCTACCAGTGCTATCCTGTTCTCCTGTGAGGGCTTTCCTTAGAAGGAAGAATATTTATTTCCTCAGTGAAAATGGTTCTTCAAAGCCAAGTCATAGAATATCACACTTCCAACTCGAGTTGGATAAGCTGCCGTATGTTATCACCAGACTGAAGCCAATTTGCCATCGATGGAATGCAACACCACAGCTGGGAAAATGCCTGACGTGCTGCACAGCCTCTCAAAGATGCCTGAAAGCCTCACAGAGCCTCAGCTATTCCCACCTCAGACCCACCCATACTCACAGACACCCCAGGACTCCCCCAGCTGTACCTGGGGTCCTTTGCATTCCCCTTTTTAGCCCTTTTCTTTCATTCTTCAAAGCCTGACCAGCATTTCTAAATCTTCTATTCTGCGTTTTCTCACACACACTCACTCCTTTTTCTTTTACTCCAAAGTTGCTCCAGCCTGGATCCCTGGAAGTTGGTTTACCTCATGAAAAGCTTGTGACCCTTACAGAATCACACAGATCAATTCCCCAAAATTTATGTTAAGTAACCAACACACTAATCTTCATTAATTTACAGCAGGGTAAAATAAGATTGATATTTCAAGCCACAGTTCTCAAAACAATTTGTCTTGTCACATTAGAGCTCTTCAAAGTGAAACACACCTCATTAACACCAAAATTATCACTTTGAAGTTTCATTTTAAAAAATCTTGTTTTTCTCCTTGTTTTAACCACTGTTTTGACAAAATTCAAGGACTGGACTAAACCAGTTTATCCACAGAACACTACAAGACTGGAATCCTATCAGACCAAATTGGCAATTAACCTAGAAAGCAGTATTTGTGAATGGAATGTATCCTATTCTCCCACACACACCTTAAGGGTTTCTTTGATGGCTGAAAGGACAAATGTCTAAACAGCTCCTGACATAAAATTGTCTCGAGGTACATGAACAGCAGAAGAGAAGAAACACAAAGCCAAAAGTGCAACTAACACAATTTCAAGCTTCTTCTCAGTGAGTTTGGAACGCATCTTTAACATATTCTACTTAATTTTCAAAATATTTTTTCATCCTACTAGCCAGAATTTCAGTTTTCACCGGTTTTACAGGTAACAGGACGCAGCATCTCTTATGGTTTAGATCCACAGTCCCCATCAAGTTTCCAGCATTGCTTTCAGCCACAGTACATATAAAATCCAAACAGAACCCGGAATGTGCCATGGCCCAGGAGCATGGGATTGCCAGCAGCATGTCTCCATCACTTGCTGCCCAAAGGCCTGGGAAGGGTATCCAGACACATCACCAAGCTCTAGGAGCACCAGAGCAATTACAACACAGACTTTTGTCAAGCCCAGCAGCACCAGTTGCCCTCGGAGCCAGCCCCAGCACAATGCCCTGTGATGAGGTTACCCATGCTGCTGGAAATGTCATCTTTCATGTATGATATAAACCCCTTCTGTAGCTACTAACAATACCCTAGCATTGTTTGCAACACGTAGGGTGTTGCACTGGCTAACATCCAACCCCAGTAATAATATTCCATCTACCTACAATCACCACAAGAAAATACTCATTCTCAGCCCTGACTGGTTCTGCAGCACAGCACCAAGCTTCTGAGAGAACTGCCACACTTCACTGCAAGTTCTGCATCTCCCTGTGCAGTTATCTGTCTGCACTGATCAGGCACTTCTTTAAAACTGTAGAAACACCTTGAGATTACTGGGAATAAAGGAGCTCTTTTCATACAGCACAATTAGTCATATCAGCAGTGATAGCTATTTTGAGCAGCACCCATTAATCACTATCATTAGCAGGATTTCTGGTGTACCAGTATTCATTGTACCAAGAACAAATCTTTTCCTATTACAGTACTACCACATAAACAAAAGCAGCAGCACAATTTCTCTTGACATAACCCTGTTTTGAGTAAGGCAAGTGGCAGCACTTAAAATGACAGCCAGTGCCAGGTTTAAAGAAAAGCTTATTTAGGACAGCAAAATACAATTGTTTCACTGCAAAGAAACACTGGCTGTCATTTGTACGCTGGGGGAGAAGTGGTGGTGAAAAATAATAAATAGCAGGAAGAAGTGGGGAATAAAGATCTCAAACTGGAGACAGCACATTTGCAGAAAAATAAGACACCAGTGACCAAATCCAAACTGATACCCAAGAAGTAGAAGAAACCTAGACTTCACTATTAAATGCCGGTAGCATGTATTTGCCTTATTGCTTTTTATGAAGGATTACTTATCTGTTAGCCAAATTTCAGAGTCTCAGAACAGAGTTTCAACTAGAAAAATATTCCCCGTACACATTATTTCTAGTTTCCTAACCACCCTGAATTCTCATTCCTAATGCAGAATGAGAAACACCAGCGGAAGCATTTCTGCCTTACATCGACCTAGGAAGCAGCACCACAAGATGGATGGATGGAAAGCAATGGCTCTGAGCTGCTTCCAGCCTGGTTCCTCCAAGCACCAGCAACACATATGTTGACCTGAAACACACCTTCATTACAACCACAGATTAAATACTTGGAAAGTTCTTCTAGAAAGGAAGGAACAGAAAATTCAGGAAGAAAAACCTTCTGCTAGTCTTGAACTTGGAAAACTTGACATTCCTTACAGAAGGGGCCAGCTTTATCTTGTGTAGAAACGTTGCCTGATAGAAGACTCGAGCCAAGTGCAAAATCACGTTGGTACCCGCGATACACAAACAGCACCTGTGCACACACTGAAATGGGCCAACACTGCTGATCCCATGAGCTGCATACCAAAACCTTCATGTGGCCAGGAGCCACACAACGCACACCACATACCTCAGAGAGGTGAAGGTAGGGGAGCTTCAGCCGCCTGTGCCCACAGAAAACAAAAACAGTTCCTCAAGAACACCACTACATCTCCGCCGACAGCACTAGGCTGCGGAAACAGAAACATCTAGCAACAATAGCCTTAAAATCCACAAGTTGTAGGTTTGAGATTGTCCGACTGCCACCTCGGCAATTACAGACACAGTGCCATTTTGGGAGCCAAGCCTCAGCCTGGTGCCAGCTGCGTGTGCCTCCAAAGCCACCATGTGAGCCACTGTAACACCAAGTTTACTGCAGCTACGCACCACTGAGGTATGGCTGCTCTTCACAACACCCAGACATCTGTGCCTCTATAAAGACACAAATGATAATAATAACGGCCAATTTATACCTATTACATGGTTTATAAGCTCACATAAAACAAATCAATAAGACCTTCCAACTGCTTTCAAGTTCCTAAGCCAACATTCACCCGACAAATACATACCTCTACCATTTCCTCTCCACTCCATCAAATAAAACCCCTCAAGCACGGAGAAGCAAGGGAATATCAGTAAAGTTTTAAGCTACAGCCCAAAACGCGTTACCCTCTTCTACCCCCGGCAGTTACCATATGCACACAGCATAAGGCTCGGCAACAACAAGCGGCACTTGCAGCTCGCATCAGGTGAACAATCTGTACGCAGCCCCTGCAGCGGCCAGGGACGCTGCTGCCCGCAGGCCCCGGGCCGGGGGGCGCGGAGGGGCCGAGGGGGCCCCGAGCCCGGGCGGGCTTTGGGCGGCGCCGCTGCCGCGCTGCCC
>VZRF01012836.1:363260-378400 GCA_013396875.1 Vireo altiloquus
AAAGGAAAGGGAAGGGAAGGGAAGGGAAGGGAAGGGAAGGGAAGGGAAGGGAAGGGAAGGGAGACACGGAGCGTCCGGGACCGGTCCTGTCTGCGGGGCAAAAAGCCTCAAGGGCGTCCTGGCGGCAGAAAAAAGGGAGAAGGGGAAGAATTAATCAGTGAATATTTTCTATGAGCTTAAAATTGTGAGGTTTCTCACTCTCTTGTTTTGGGGTCAGATGCAGTGTCCCGATTCAGGACTGCTGTTTGAGATGGGGTTTGCCAAGAGCACCTGCGAAGTTCTGTATTCTTTTTCTGTCCAAAGTCACTTGCTGAACAAACTGCAGGATTCAACACTGATATTCAGTGGATTTATTTGGGAATTTTGTCAAACACACAGACATCATCTCAAACTGATCCCTTCGACATAATTGTTATGATGCTACCAGCTTTAGGAATTGTTCAGAAATAGGCCTGGTCAAGGATGTGAGTTTAAACTGGCTTCATATTACTGCTCAGGCCTAAAGCAGGTTTTATACAGAAAGTTTGGTGTACAAAATGATGTATTTTCAAATCCTATTTCCACAGCAAGACTCTCTGTTAATCTTGTCTTCCTTAGTAAGAAATGATTGCTTTTTATTTCCACGACTTACTTAGAATCTTACATTTTAAATGGAACAAGCATTTAATAATGTACAGAAATATCTAGTAAAGTTAGCAAATACGATAATGTGTAGTAGGAGGAGAGTGGTTAAAAACTGTTTAAATACATGTAAGCAAAAATTTTGTCTACAGGGCTCAGCATCCAATCATCTGGCTCTAATTCCCCCCACAAAAAACCCAAACCCACACACTTGGATGTGATACTCATAAAGTGAAAATAACAGTAATTTCAGTGCTGCTAATCAGAAAACTCTGCGCGAAGAAGTGAAATTGTCAATTTATTGGATACCTTCTAGCCACAAGCTAGAAATAGTCCTCAAGTAGTGTCTGCGGGGAGCTGCCTAGGAGCAATCTGTGGCTTTGTTTCCTTCTCCAGAACAGATGGTTGCTGGCAGACCAGGCTTCTCATCAGTGCCTTCCCTCTGAACTCTTCTGATTTTTGCATGTCTACTAAGCTTGTCTCTTCGTAGTAAATTTAGTCCTCAAATTAAGAGATACCTGGGAAATACTTGGAAAGGCACAAGGGAACAGAAGGCTGTCATATTGTTGGCTCCTTCAAGAGAGAGAGAGGTGTTGAGTATTCTTTGTACTGGAGGAGTACAATAAAGGGCTGGAGATAGTAAGTTTTTACTTTTTTTTTCTGCTTTTAACTAAATGGTTGCTGAAACATTGATTTAAAAAAAAAAGGATAAAAAGACTGATAAAATTTCCACAAGGTTTTGATTGGAAGGAGGTATAGGTATGAAATGGAAAAACCAAGTGTAAAGGAAGTCAAAAGAAGCTGAAGAGGAAGGGGAAGAGAAAATAAAATACTAGGATGAATTTTCCTTCCTTCTAAAACAGATATCGACGTGAGACCTAAAAGTAATCTAAACCTCCCCCACAAAATGCCTCTTGATTATTTGGTTTAGTGTTGTTTTCCTTTTGGGTTTTTTTCAGGAATGAAGAGAGAGATATAAACACAGACATGTATTTTTAGGGGTGGTTGCATTTCCTGGCCTTGGGAAGCAGGGTGGCCCATCTGGAGCTCCTTATCAGTGAGCAGCACTGAGGAGCTCGAGTGCTGGTGTTGGGGCTGTGTCAGCCCGAGCAGTGCTGGGGCTGCTGCAGGACACAAACCCCCAAGAGCTCCTGAGGCAAGTGCTGCCACTCACACTTGGGCTTTGCTGCGTGTCCCCTCCAGGGCTGCCCCAGAGGAAGTCTGGGCTCTGGTGAGCTCTTGTTGCCTGTTCTGCTCTGCAGGGCCCCTCTCCTCTCCAAGCAATGTCCCTTGCGGTTCTGATGCCTTAAATGGCTACCTAGAAACAGAGACCAGACAGGAATAAAGGAGGGATTTATTTGAAAGGCCTTCAGAGGTCACACTCTGGGCTCCAGAGGCTCCTGCCTCGGTGCATCCCAAAATGGACAATGACAGCTCCCGAGTTCTTCCCACTTTGATATCAGCATCAATTGCCCAAGCAGAAGCCAGGCAAGGATGGAATTTGCCCAAGCTTGCCCCCCTCTCCCCAAGATGAAGGTTTGCAGTTGTTGGGCCCAGGAGGGTCTGGGTGTCCTTGGAGAGCGAGCTGGAGAGGCTTTGTTATGTCAGTGTGAGCATGAGAGAACAGCACTGAACGAGCTCCAGGGAACTGCAGAGTGACACTGGGCACTGCAGGGTTGGAAACATAGAAAAGTTAAAACCTAAGGCATCAGTTCCTGGCCATCTGAAGAGTGTGATGTGCTACTTACAGGACTCATCCCCCTCCTGTCCTGGTGAACAGCTGGCAAATGTTGCTGCAGGACTTGGCAGCCACCACCACAACTCTTTCTAACCATATTCTGTTTCACCAACATGCAGTTTTACCAAGAGATCCCAAAACTACACGAGCCATGCTGACTAAAGTGCACTGTATTCACAGGCAGAAATCTGTTCTACAGACTGAGGCTTACAGTTCAATACGTCAACATGTTCTTTCACACTATCTGGAGGTATCCAAATATGCTCCTATTTTGTTATCCTACTGATTTAATTGTATTCAGTGGAGTGAGCAGAATTTGGTTCTGTCAGCACTAACAGTGGAGTTACACACAAAAGGCATATTTTTTATTTTGACTCCCTGGATTTATTTACATATTGTTGTTGTGGTTTTTTTACAGTGCTGTATAACAACTTTTAGCACATAACTATCTCTAAAGATCAGACAATTCATTTGAAATTTACTGCAGATTAAATTTGTGGATTGAGAGAATAAAGGCACAAAGGACTGGTGTGAATTGTAGCCTTAAAGTTAGTATGTCTTACCAGATGGCAGGAATTTTAGACAGACTGTGAAATAAATAGGAAGTTCACACTTCCTAACATGAACAGGGCACAAAAACATGCAATTCAACAGAGTATAATAACCAATGCAGAATAAAGAGGAAACTCTCAAGGGCTTGAAAATATGTGGTGTAGATATCTATTGTGACATTGTACCTTAAAATTAATTTTCTGGAGTCTTGCAATGCAGTATTTATACTGAGTAGTCTATTTTTCTAATTTTGTGAATTCTGTTTTGAAAAATGGTAGTATGATTAACTAAAGTCCTATGTAAATCAGCATAGAATAGATGTATTCAGTTATGTTTTCCCCATTAATGTTGCATATATGTGAAAAGTGCTCTCCAAGACCTCCCTCGAATGGGCAGGAAAGGAAATCAGTGCACAGTTTAAACAAAAAATTTAACAATGTTGTTAGGGAGAGAGGAAAGCAGCTTTGAAATGTGTGAGTGCAACTCGATGTCATGGGCTGTATAGGAGGAAGAAATCATTATCTTGGGAAAAAAACAACACTGGCACAATAGCCATGTGCAGATGTTAATAAGGATATGTCTATCAGCAAGGTGTGGGATAAGATTAGGAGGATGAATATTAGTATTATAATCCCTCAAGAGTGTGTTGTCTTGTTACAGGAAAAGCCTGATTTACAAGAGGTTGTTCCTGTTAATCAGATGGAGATACATTTAGGAAAAGGAAATGTGGGGAAAACCAGGGTGATTTTGGAAAACAGACTAGACCACTAATGTCCTATTGTATGAGCGGTGATTTTCCCTTTGTGGTTACTAATTACTGTGAATGCTGCAGTGAGAGGGTGTTGAAGTGCAGGATGAGCAGCAGCAGTGTTGCCCTGGTGTTTGGGCTGTGTGTGCAGGTGGAGTTGAGCAGCAATGAGCTCGTGGGTCTGGCGGGGGCTGTGCTGTACAGCTCGGACAGCTTGTCACAGCCCCCGTGGCCACAGCCTGACCCACTCCTGCTGCCTGGATGCTTGACAATGCAGGCATACATGTAGGCAAATCGGGCTTCTAAAAATACATTTCACAAATCATCCATTCCAGCTGTCAGGGTGAGAGCAGTCCTTTTGTCCTGCAGCCCTGGACAATGAAAATCCCATTTCAGACAAATGAAATTTAGCCCTTTGCTGCCCGCCAGGAAAGCTGCTGACCTGTCCTTTATGCCCTCAGTGCTGTGCCCCACCATTGTGTCCAACCTGAGGCTTAGCACACGGCTTGGCCTCTTGCCCAGAGCCTCTGTAAACAGCACCAAGTGGCAGAAGCAAGGCGTGGGCAGAGCCCCCAGCGCTCTCTGGAGCAGATCCTGCCCAATACCTCCACAGGGCCAGCCCCACTCTGGAAAGAGTGAACATGGCTGGCTATATACAGCCATCTAAAAATAAAAGTAGGGACAATCACCTTTCCTTCTCAGACAAATCGAAGATCCAGGTCACCTTAAAAAATGCTAGGCTGCAAGCCATACTGGCTATTAGGGAAAATAAATATATAACATATAAAAGGCTCTTAATCCTACATGGATCAGTCCAGTTTAGACCAAACTGAACAGAGGACTTTGACTTCAACTGACGCTGGATGTGTCCCATGACCTTCTGGTTTATATATTTAGACTCTCCATACTAATCTTGTCTTCTACAGGTCTGATGTCATCACCATTATTATAAGTAGAACTTGTCACTTGATTGACAGCAAACAACCTTTCCAAAAAGTGGCCAAGGAGTAAGAATGTTTTGTCAGAGTGACACATGATCATGACTGCTTGCAGTCCATTTTTGTTTACAGGCAGTGGAAGAATTTCAGATATTTATAAGGTCAGTGTCCCTAGTCCAGAGAAGAAGAAGATGTGTTTGGTTTTAAATTGCTGTTCTGCTTAAAAATCTGACTTCCAGTTGGGTTTAAATGAAGGATTAGGCTCTGAAGTAAATCCTTTGCCTGTTGCAGCCTGGGCACAGGAATTGGGTGCTCCCAACTGCACACACAAAAGGGTCCATAGCATTTCATATTTTTGCTTTAGAGAAGTCAAATACTTAAACATATGCATAATTCTTTTTGACTGTCTGGTGATTCAGATGTCTGGGATCTCATTTTCCTTGCTTTTTTGAAAACTTTCACAAAGAGGAATCAGCTTGCAAAACCACAAAAATGTACTTCTCAGCCAGCTGTGGTAAAATAGTTTACATGGCCATCTCAATACTGGAGAAGTCTTTATATTTAAAAAAAGCACTCTGATGAATAACAAATGAACATAAATTCATTATTAGTAAGGCATTAACAGTTGGCTTAGAACTGTTCAAGGTATGCAGCAGACATGGAGGTGCTGAGAGAATATTTGTGAGACAAAAGAACTGTTAACATTCAGTCATACTAGAACTTAGAATATTATTTTAAAATAGATATGCTGCAAATGTGGGAATGAGAACTAGACTGATTTTTTTTTTCTGCTTAATTTGGTATTTAGGTATTTGGCACAGTAAGATTTGACAAAAAGTAAAGTGTAAATTTATGTAACTGACCCCACTTATCAGTAGGGTATTAAGGACTTGTAATATAATAGAGTCTAAATACTATTTAAGAAGACGAGAAACAAAATTTAGAATTAATTCTAGCACATTTATAAACAGGAATAGAAAAATAGTGTCCATTCTACTATATGTTAGAAATAAGAGGCTACCTACCAAATGATATTGTGTTTGTTTGACCTTGTTGAAACTATTTCAATAAAGTGTTGTGTATGTTTCAGATAACAAAATTTTACTTTTTTAGTAAGTGTCTTATATTGGATATAAAATTTTTATTTGAACAGTCTATACTAAACACTTTACCATACAGATGGTAAATTTTATTTCACTTATGTTAATGTAAATACACAAAAATAATACATGTTTACAAATATATATAAATATTTAAAGTGATCTAGAAAGAAGCCTAAATGGTAGTTTTAAATCATTTCCATGTGGTAATTCCAGCAACACAGGATTGTTGCAGAAGGACTGGATAGGAGCCCAAATGCTATTGCATTGGCTTCGTTTCTGTCAGGGCACTGTAACAAAGGCAACTAAATTTCAACTGCCTTAGTGGTGCTGTTATTACCTTTTGCCTATACAGATTTTTATTGTGGAAAACTGCCAAATGAGGAGTAACTTTGTAATTGAGAACATGGAATTATGCAAATAGGTTGAAGAGAAAGATAACAGGGAAATATAGAAGTTAATATTTCACAGATAAAACTTCGCTAAATTACTTGATTACATGGAGAGAAGTATAGTAGATAAAGCTGTGATCTGATGCAGGCATGATGTGCTAGGCTTTTCTCTAGAGTTTCTGCATTAATTACTGAAATGCTCAGTGTTTCACTGTATATCATAGATCTGTCTATGCCTGGGATTTAAATAACCTCCTTACAGGAAGGCAGAAATCCACTTGCACGAACAACCTATGAGACTGACAAAGCTTCCTTCCTAAACAACTCGTGCTACCCCTCCCTGCAGAGCCTCTTTTGGGTGTCCTGTCCAAGCCAGGCCAGCTCTCCTGGTGACATCAATGAAACGTGAGATGCCCACGAGCTCATCTTTGGCCACCATGGAGCTTTGGCCACCTGTCTGTCCTATGCTTGAGAAGATATTCAGGATGTTGACAGAGTGGGACTTCTCTACTAAAACTTGGCAACCCAGGCTCATCTGTTTTCCATGGGAGAGTGCAGCCCTCAGTGCTTGATTGGCTGAGAACCATTTTCCTCTGGCTCCAACAGGAAAACCAGCATAGGTGACCTCACTGGGTGCTCTCAGGTTCCTGATTTGTTTAGTCAGCTTCCAATGCCTTCATACCTCCTCAGCAACTGCTGCCAAGAGTGTATGTGGTTTGTTTGCATCATCAGCCTCCCCCCGGGGCAGGGCTCTCCTTGCCACATCTGATACCAGGTTTGAGCAGCTCACTCCCCTCACCACTAAACTAAGGTCGATGATACAGTGCCCAGTGATTTTTCGTTTGTTTGCTTGCTCTTTAAGCTTCCTCAGCCAAAATGGTACCCAACTGGCTGTGTTACTAGGTGCAGATAGCCTGCACTGCTGGACACATGCCAGAGGTGCAGAAGCAGATCTCGCAGGGGTTATGGTTTACTCTGCTGTTGTCTTTCTCATAGCCCAGAAATCCCTCAGCTGAACATTAGGAGCTACTAGAAGTTGTTTCTCTGGCATCCCACAAAACTTAGATCCTTTGGCTGCACCAGGCAGAGAGATGCCCTTGATGTCTGAGTGACTGGTTAATGGTGCTCTCTGCATCCCCTGTCTCAGTTTCTGTGCCCTCCTTGTTTCAAGAGGCACATACAAACCTCTCTGTTGTCCTTGGGCTCCAAAGGTCACAATTCATCTGTCGATATAAATGGTGTGTAGCTTTGTTGAAATTGGTAATTGTGGTTCCCAGCTCTTCTGCATGATGTCTAATCAATTGCAGTATTGTAAAAGGAGGCAGAATAAGCTACCAAGTCTGTATCAGACTATCAGATCACAGCTAAGCCTGGTGTGAGAGGCAGGAAACAAGCCTTCAGTCCCACCAGAACTACACATATGAATTATGCAGCTCTTGTGTGAGTTGTCACGTCTGTGAGCACAGGGGGCCATGAGACAGCAGCCCTGTGGTAGCAACTGACAACTGAGGGAAGGAAGATCTTCCCTTTGTGTGTGCACTGCCAAATAATTCAAAGATGAGATAAGCAGTACCTATAGATGCATCTTTTTTTCATTTCACAATAATGAATCGAGATACTGTCAGTCAAATATGTGTATTTCAGATCCTTTAGGCACCCATCAAGCCACCAGTTACTAAAAGATAAGGGAGATAAGATAAAATGAACATAGGCCATGCAAATCCTATACATCAGTTGTTTTCTGTTGTTGGGTTTTGCATATGTTAGTTTTTCTCTCAGAATTCCAAGAGTAAGGAAATTTACAATATAATTCTTGCGAAGTTAAACTTTGATAGTGATATTGAGTGTCAACACACTGTATTCACATCTCAAGGATTGTGTGTAATTCCAGGAGCTGGAAGATGAAAAGGCAATAAATAATAGGATACAGGTTATGCTTTTCTTCCTTTTTTAATAGGAAAATATTTCAGCCATGGCGATGTAGTTGACAAATGTTTGGTTTAGTATAAAAGAAAAAGGAAAACAAAAGAGATTGAAATGCATAGTCATAGAGAAAAAAAGAAAACCTAATCAATCGGTAATCATAAAAGCAATGAAAAACTTCTCCTGTAGTGTTCTCAAATTAAAATGTAGAACATGCACATGTATCCCCCAATCTTCTCAATATTGTTTCTAGAGACTAAACAATCTGTAAATTTGCTAAGGTAACATGATTTGCTCTTTCCTGGAATAATTGCCCACAAACATGAGCTTGGCCCCTGTGTTAAAGTAACAAACCCGTGCCTGTGTATGGAGGGTGATCCCAGGGATGGATGGTTACAGAAAAGTCAGATTTGGACATTAGACACATGTCCCTAGCAGGAGTTGTGGTTTTTCTCCTCATGTGAATTAAAAACACACTGACAGTCTTCAGAGTTGCTAATTTAGGCCTTTTTGATTGCAAGTTCCAGGGAACTTCATGTTTTGCTTCATCTTATAATTCTAGGAATGGTGCTTTCCTGAGAAAAACAAGCTCATAAGACTTTGGAACTCTCTCTCTCGTGGTTTCTGTACATGCAGAATTGGCAAACCAGCACAGAACATAATCAGAATGAAGTTCAGTCTGTAGTGGTTTAACACCCTATGTTTTTAAGAGTCTGCAAATAATTTTTCTGAAAACACGTAAACAGAAATCCTTGTAAAGCTCTTTTCTCCAGCTGCACAATGGTATACATATATTTTGGGGATTTTCAGCCATAACTATAGTAGCACCAACAAAAGCTTCTTAGCTTCAGTCATGTTTTTTCTTAATGATTTTCTTAATGATTTTAAAAATCATGGAGCTGGTCTTACAGTGAGATCCATTTGCACATAGATCTCATTGAAGGCAAGGACCTGCAGTTAATATGATTCCATTCTGTATCTAATCACACTCCCATTTTACATAAAACGAAGATGGGAGGTTGTTTCAAGGTCAGCAAATTATTAATTAATAATAATAATTGTAAATATCCTCAAAATCCAATTCAATAGGAATTTGAAGACCTCAAAAATGCAAAGATATGGAGAGATTATCCCCTGAAAAATTTGATAGTACCATAAATGATGAGGTACAAAGTTGTATCTCTGATTTAGGAACCTGCAGTTATTTTGCCCCCTTTATGACTATACCTTTGAAATTCAAGTGTCTGATACAGAAAAGCAAACTAAAACAGACAGGTATTTCAGACAGAACCTGTAGAAAGGACAGCAGTGACATGTAGATCTTTTTGAAAAGATTCAGTCTATAGAACTGGGATTTTAAAGAGAGACTGGCAAAAGAATCAGGCTCATCTGATACGCAGAGGAAGAATGTCAACCTGAGGGTAGCATCTTGTAGAACAAAATCTACATTTCCAGAGAACTTCCTTGAACTGAAACAAGCTGCAAGATGGGCTCATTTCTTAAAATATTAATAGTAAACTTGGGCGAGAGATTCTTATTATGCTTTCACTGATGCAAATTCATTAAATTTCAATGATAATAAATCTTGAGAGATTACGTTTATAACAGAATATCAGATAGCTGTTTCTGGGTTTTCTAGGACCCCAAGATTTGTTTGGCATGCAGCTGAACCATCATTTATCTTTGCTGACAGCCTGGTTTTCACTTCTAGACTTTGTGCTGCTGTGTACCAAATGACACTGTCCAGCTGCGGGTATTTTTAGGCTGCTTTGTAGCAGATGCAGGCTGGCACATCCCTGCCTACTCCAGTGATGTGGGTCACATTTCCAGCAGGAGCCCCACCAAGAGAGGAGGAAGGAAACCACTTGCAGAAATGAGAGTGGTGCAAAGCCCAAGCCTCAGAACTCTGCTTTAGTGGGTCAGCTGCCAAGAATTGCGTGTGAGAAGTGCCTTAAAGCTGTCTTTGCTTCCCTTCAGGGACTCGGCTTGCAACTGCAATATCACACATGGGGAATTTGCCAGAACTTTGAATTAATGTGCACATGACCAAAACAGTTAAAGTCACCTCCTGTTTGGTGCTGCGAATCCCTCATCCTCAGACATGTATTTTATTCACTGCAGCAGTGAGGGATATTTGAAGAGGTGAGTGTATATTAAGGAATATATTCTGAGAGTTTAGTTGTGCTGCTTTTAAAATGTGAAGCAATCTTTGCGTTAAATTTAGCTGAGGAGATCAGGCCCTATGACTGCAAAAAATTAATTTTTATAGGAACCAAAGTAACTTAAATGTCTGTTTTAAACCATTTCCATTGTGAAAAGAGCCTTTCGTCTGGAAAGATGTAACATCTAATCTCAATAGCACGTTTTAAGACCTTTACTCTCTGTTGTATAGTATATGTGCAAAATAAGTACAATGTATAATATGTATATAATTACACATAATTATAATGATTAGTATTTAATTAATCCTAATACAACAAATAATAAATATAACAATTACTTGAAAAAGTAGTAGTTATAGGAACTGACATAATTCAATTAACAACAGAATGAATTCCCCATTGTTTTCAGCAGAACCCCATTTCTGTGGCTGAAGTCACCTTATGGAAACGAGACCAGGACAGCTGGATCACAGACCTGCAAACCAGGCTTGGGCAAGGTGAACTTGGCAAGTGCTTTTACTGTGAATGTAGGCTAAAAGTACACGTATTTTAACAACTTTGCTACCCTTTTACATGAAAAAAGATCGGCTTGCTTTCTTTTTGGATGAGTCCTTTTCCTGATGGTTTGTCTTGTTTGTGTGTCACCACTAATGCACTTAGGACTGAATAAGCTCCCTGGATGTTGCACCAGGAGTAGAATTACTGCTTGCACTTCCTGAATTTATCTTCATTTTCATATTGAAGTCAACAATAGTAACTTTTAATATTAAATGGGCCGGGCTGACTTCTAGTATTAAACGGGCCAGGCTGACAACTAGTAAATTGAAACTGTAAACCAAATGTGATATAAAAATCAGAGGAGGCACCATTGCTTTTCTTCCAAACACTTGAAATAAGAGTAAAAACCTTAATTCAGCTTCACTGCTTGCAAAGGGGAAGAAACTCTGGATTGCAAGAGATGAAGTTTTCATGTCGCGACTAAAAATACCTCCGGAGGAGTTTACCTGTCAGCAGGGGTTACACAGCAAGGCTGTCCGCCTGCAGCTGGTTCCCAGCAGAGCAGGAGGGCTCGGAGCAGGGCGAGCAGAGCCTCCTGAGCCCTGGGCCAGGGGCAGTGCCCGGCCGGGCGGTGGCACTCGGGAACAGCTTGGCTCTGCTCTGGGCTGCCTTTGCCGCCAGAGGTTTTTTTGGGAGGGGAGAGCGTCCTGTGGTGTCAGAATGAGTTTTTGCTTTTTCTTTTATACCCCTCTTACATACTCTTTGTAGTTTTATGTATTCTCAGTGCTTTTAGCCCACACACTGTAACTTCCCAAGGCTGATAACTCAGCTCAGCCCCACGGCACCGTTAAACCAGGAGAGCAAACATCCTGGGAGCCCCAGACACCAAGGGCCTCTCCAGAACACATTTTGGAACCTCAGATACGAGGTTTATCTGTCCGGGCCCATCCGGGGGGAAGGTTCCTCAGAACCAAAGATTCACTCGAGCCTCTCATTTGAGAACCTTTGATAAATAAGCCAATTTTGCAAGGCGTATAAGTGTGTGTATTTCAGTGTAACAGTAGTGCACGCATTTTCAGGGCATTCCACCTGGACCAAGTGCTGTACCCAAAGATCCTGAAATAAATACCGAGGTAAAAACCCCTTTTCCCTATAAACCGTGTTCTGGTTCTAATTTTAAGACCAGGGAAGGGCAGCTCTGCATGGGCGCTCCGGAGTCCCCGTGGTGACACAGCCTCTCCGCGGTGTCCCTGCAGCTCCACGGCAGCTCCTGTGTCGGGCCTGCCTTGGCTGCTCTCGGAGCCTTCGGTGCCGCAGCGTTTAGAGCCGAGCTCCTCCGCTGAGGTCAGCCACAGCTGCTAATTGACCGCGAAATCTTAGCCTCCAGACACACATACATATCTGAAGGGATTTTGCACTACTCAAATAAGTGTTCTTGATCACCATTAAAAGCTCTGCCTTCTGTAGCAGCGTTACTGAAAATTCATGGTTGTGTGCTTGTTACTCAAAAAACAAAATACGCTTGCTTTCTGATATAATGGTAAATTGTAAATTAATTTCCTACACAATGGTTAAAATCCATTGTGTAAAGAGGAATTGTACCCAAAATGAATGTATTCCTATGCTACCAAAACAGATGTATATCTGGTAGCCAATAATTTTTTCATCTAAACAAAATAGCAGTCTTTGTTAGAAAAAAAGGACATTTTAGAAACTCTATGACTTGGTAGCCTTAGCAAAAAATAGTTAACTGAAGAGATTTTTTTCTGTGCTATTAGAAGCGATTTCTTGTCACAATTTGTAAATTCAGGAAATGCATCTTCTAAAATAAGTCTTCCAACAATTATAGACCTTTCTAAAGTGTAGGATTCTGCTGCTGGATTTGCCTTCCATGATCATACAAACAGTGGTACTCGTGCTCCTCTCCAAGGAAGTACATGGTTTAACTACATATGCATCTCAGCAGAAACAAGAGACCTAAATGTGACAAAAAGGAAATTGCTCTCATCTTACAGAGCTTGATTAAAGCTTTAGGCATAGAGCTTTTTAAATGACAAATGCTCAATGAAATAATATTATGTCTTTATACTCCAGAGCACTATTAATCTGAGGTTCTAGGACTTAAGGAAATGTTAATTAACTCATTACCATTCCTGTAAAGTGTTACTGTTACACTCATTCTGTGGGCTGATAACCAAAGCATGAAATTATTATGTTTCTCAGAAGGAATGAGATTGGGGTTCTCTTCCATGTGTGTCCCCTGTCAGATATTTACAGAGATAACTCATGCAGTAGTGAACTCCATGGATCTTCAGTCAAGTTAGCCCAAAAGGAGCAGCAACAATTTTGGGAGAGACTGAACACCTTCAGCAGTACCCAAAGCAGCAGGTTTCTGCAGCCTGAAGCTTTGTGTTGGGTATTTGGGAGCCCAAATTTGATAGCTAAGAAGCTAGGCTGTGTTCTTAAGGGTTTGAAGAAGTTGCGTGTTCCAGGAAAGAACAGAGACACTGTTGGCTGTTCCGCAGAAATATAAACGTTTGCATCACTTTAAGCACATATTTTTTTTCAGGAAGCTGCCTGCTCTAATAATTTAGGGTAAATAATGTGTGAATTAGGAAGCCACAGTTTGGTCCTTTGAAATGCATCTCTGCACAGGCTCACTGAAATCTATTTGTGGTTTCAGTATAATGAAAGGATATGATCACTGCAGAGCACAACTCACCACAGGAATGTTGTGCAGTGTGGGTATAGAATTTGTTCACCTAATGCACACACAGCCTCATGTCTTGTTTCCGACAGAAGCCACCAGCAGATGATTTGGGGGAAGTGTAGAATACCCAGAGGTAAAGAATAATCTGCTGTAGGCGTTACATCTTAAATCTGTTTGTATGGTAAAAACATGAAGCATGACACTTCCATATACTCCCCACAAGTTTTTAGTCAAAGAAATCACTGTTTTCCAGTCCCACTGGTAACAATTTAGCCACTGAAGCTCTTTTTGAATCTTGGGAAACTGTTGGTCTCAATTATTTCCCTTAACAATTAAGTTTTGTAATATAATTACATGTTTATATTATTATTGTTATTTTTGCATTTCACAACAAAATTTCCCTTGTTTTCCTGTTACAAGGGAGCAAGAACTGAGGTTCAAAATCCACCTTTTCTGCAATATGCTGCAATTTTTATGGTTTTTTTTATCTAGGCCTGTCATGCCTGATTCATTTTTAGGGTAAAAACCAAACATCTTTCAGTTAGCCTTTTCCCTTGCCCAGGTCATTCTTCTCATCCTTTTATTAATTTCACCTAACCCTGAGGTATCATTTATTGATATCTTTGCAGCTTGTATCACTACACTTTCTTCCAGATTAAAATACTGGTTTCTCAAATATTCTTCAACTTCTAAATTATCATTTTTTTATGCATCCCAACATTTTGTTTACTTGATTTGACCACAGCTAAACATGACCTCAGTCTGCTCTCTAAGTTGTGACCCTTTGTAAGAATGAATAATACAAATAACTCTTCTTCCCTTCCATAGCTCAACACTGTGTTGTGTTGTGTGCCATTAGCCTGCCCATGTGATGTTACCTAATTGGGTCTTCTGGAATTCTTTCTAGGCCTCTCTAACTCTCGTATAAATAACCTGTCATCTACAGATTTTGCTGCTCCCTTGTCAAATCTTTGCTTTTTTTCCAAATCAGTGATAAATATATTAAATCACAGAGAGCTATTATTTTATTTAGTACAATGCTAGTATAATTCCAATATAAAAAAGCTCTAGTTTGACAATTTTATGTCTCTCTGAAAGTTAGCCTATTTCTAACCTGCGTTTTAAACTTTAGTAGCCATTACCTTTTTTTAGAATGGCAAGAAATTAAAACACAGTGGTTTAATGCTCACTTCTACTCTGGCTCCCTTTTCCACAGATGAAAAGCTGCCTGTAATAAAGAGAAAGTGATAGAAAATACCTCTATTACACATAATTGGATTTTTTTTCCCACAATAGTACAATTCTTGTTCTTAGCCTGCTGTGTTACAGGAGGGTTGGCCCACATAATTATTTCTTAAAGGAGAAAGATTTTTGAGCAGTCTTGGGAATCTGGAGAGGTCCCAGCTGTCTGGAAGCTGGTGAAGGTTCTCCCAGTGATTAAGAAGGGAAAGAAGAAGGACCCCAGGGACTACAAGACTGTCAGTCTCATTTCAGTGCCTGGTAAAATCATGGAAAAGATTATTCTGGGAGGTGTTGAGGATCTGCGAGGACCAGGCAGCATCAGTCACAGCCAGCACGGCTTCAGGAGGGGAAAGTCCTGCTTGTCACACTGATCTCCTGCAGCAGGGTAACCCACCTGGGTGATCCAGGGAAGCCAGCTGAGGGAATCGTTTTGGACTCCAGCAAAGCTTTTGATGCCATCTCTCCCAGGATCCTTCTGGACAAACCGCCCAGGGTTCAGCTGGATAAACACATCAT
>VZRF01012837.1:0-18157 GCA_013396875.1 Vireo altiloquus
AATCATGGATCAATTTACATGACATTGAGTTTGCTGGTGACAGACAGGGTGCACCTATCGAAAACCAGGAAAAGGATCTTTGCAGAGGAGTTTTCAGAGCTCATTGAAAGAGCTTTAAATTAAGCTTGAAGGGAAAAGGGATAAAGCCATGCTCACTAGAGATCAGCGTGGGGGTAGCACACCAGTGTTGGAGGGACAGAGTACTACGAAGGTCCTTTGGTCTGCCATCTCAGTGGAGGTAGGAATGAAGATCCATGTGGCAGCAAAGGCGCAAGAGTTATTGATAGATTAGAAAGCAGAGAAACACCAGAGAATGGTCATGTAGTGTTGGGGTTTTAGGAGTTCTCCTTTTGTTTTTCTTTTCCTCTTAAAGAATTTTCCCCATATGTGTTGCTAGGAGACAAATTTCTGGGTGCTTAGGAGGGACAAAAAGACCAGGCCAGATGGGGAGGGGTGCAGCTGGCTACCCACTTTTACCTGGTGTTTTCTCCCATGGGGCAGAGATGCTGCAAAATCTGGACTGGGTAAAGGAGGTTGGATGGAGCCACTAGCTCTCTTGTTCTCCTGGCGTTCGGAGAGGAGAACTCAACACCACTGTGGGGTTCTGCCTTCTGCTGCCTTCCTTCTGCCATGAGTGGAGCTTGCTTTCTGGAGCGGCTGTTGCCCCGGGACCCTACTTAACACCCTACCTCACTAAAAAGAGACTTTCCTCACCATCTGCTNAAGAGACTTTCCTCACCATCTGCTTGGGTGCCTCAGGGGATCCTGGGATCCCAAGTCCTCCTTTCCTTGCCCCACCGGGAGCTGGGCTGAGGCTGCCCTGCCCCTGCCGTCCCTTTGCCTCTGCTGCTTCGAGCCTTCCCTACACTGTAGCGCCACACCGCATCACTGCCTACAGAGATGTCCCAGGGCTCCCGTTGCAGCTCTGGAGCTTGATTCATCTCATCTACCCCCCGTGGATTTGTGTTGGTCCCTGCTGTTCCAGCCTGCTGTTCCCGAGGGGGATTTGTGTTGGTCCCTGCAGTTCCAGCCCGCTGTTCCCTGTGCCCCAGGGGTTTGTGCCGCGGCTTCTCGGCGCCATCACCGCCTGAGGGCCGAGCTCGCTCCACGGCGCCCCCTGCCGGCGCGGGGGAACCATGGCACCGCCCCGCCCCGCGGGAGCCGCCAGCGCCCCCTGGCGGCCGTGAGCGTCCCTGCAGCGCAGGGCAAGGGCCCGAGAGCCCAACTGGGGTAACTGCAGTGGATGGCTGCAAAGTCTTCGGAATGGATAAGCAAGGAAGGAGAGCTGGCAAGATAGCCCTGAATGTTAGCAGTGTTGTGGTTGTCTAGAGCTTAATGACGGTGCGGATAGAGTTGAAAGTTTATGGGTAGAGATTCAGGGGGAAGGGCAACAAAGCAGACATCCTGGTGGGAGTTTGTTACAGGCCACCCAAGCAGGATGAAGATACAGATGAAGTATTCTGTAATAAACTGGGAGAAGTCTCATGCTTGCTACGCCTGACTCTCATGGAGGGCTTCAACAAACAAGAACAGATGTCTGCTGATACACAACACAGCAGAGAGGAGACAGTCTGGGAGGGTTCCTGGAGGAACTGAGAAACATGTAAGGTTAGATAAATTATTCTCAAGTTAACTTTTAACTCCTATGAGACTCAAACTAAGTTTAGCTAGGTGGCTTAGCTCATCGGTATTTTGCACATTCCATAGATGTGTATATTTGGTGAAAATGAAATTACCATTCTATGTGAATAAATACTATTCTTACTGTAAAGTAGGAAGTGTTCAATTTCTGTTGCAGCTTTATTGGAAATACTGAATTTCATTGCAACCTACTGTACCTTTGATAGCATTATCTGAAAATTAAATATTAATGACTGGAGGAAATTAAAGACTGTCATGGTTCTTGCATTCTCTGCAAATTAAACATGATCTGCGAAATTAAACTGAAAGCTTAGCTCAGACATAGGCTGTCCTGTTATGGTCAGGTCCACATTGAGAGAAAAAGCATTCAGTCTATTTGCACTGGGGAAGTAAACTTCAGCAAGATCATAAACGAGCAATATGAGGGAGATATTAACAATTTTCATGCCATGTAGTCACTTAGAAGGGTTAACCGCATTTTGTTTATACAACTCTGTAATTTGGTTTTTGAACACAGTATCAGAGAGGATTCTGGAGCTGCTTTTTCCTTCTCTCCTGGGAAAAGAACTGTTTGTAAATTCTAGCTAAAACTGTTGACAATTCTAAAATTTAAAAAAATGCTGAGCATGAGGCTAAGATTGCACAGTTCATGATGATACTGATGCACTTACCAAACGTATGTAAAAAATTGCTCTGCATGGAGAGCCAGAACACACATCTTCTACAAAAATAACCTGGACACTAGTCACTATTGAGAGGGATCATCTGTCCTTGATCATTTCTGTTGATGCCTCCTTGTCTGTCACATTGAAAGTATTCAAGTATTAATTCCAGTTCCTTTACTGAAACTCCCATTTCATCTGCTAACTGGACTTTCCAAAAGTGCTGGCTACTCTTTTTCTGTCTTTTTGACTCCATGAACAATTAATTTTTACAACCCGTGCAAAAGGAAACACAGACAGTTTATATGGGAATATTCTGTCCCTTAATGGTTGGTCCATTCCCTTGTGAGAACTTTGCCTCAAACCCATTGTTCACCTGAGTTAAAGCAAGATTTTAAACTTTTACCTCTAAGGATTCTATTTTAATAACTGAGATTTCTGTTATTCAGGATATTCAATAGTAGAATTTCCAAGTAATTTATTGGAACACTTCCAGTTCCCATACAATACATAGATGCTCACTGAACCAAAGAGAAATCAAATGAAATTGGTTACTCTGTTCACATCATCTCCATAGAGATAAGTAGGGAAATTATTTTAGCATGGTACGAAGAAAGCATCAGGAACTGTTTCTGACACTGGCACTTTTGAGAGGGCTCTGGATGCAGAAAAAGAAGCCATGGGAAAGCTTTAATGGAAAAGAAATAGAAATAATAGAAATTTCACATAGAAATTATGTGAAAGTGAAAGAAATGCCATGTAATTGGAATTTTAGAGTTTGAAGTTTCCAGTTCACTGAAAGAAGACTGAAAGAGGACCTTAAGAATGTAGATGCACAAACATATTCGATTGGATAAGCAATTTAGTTGTGAAGCATTGTTTTGTTTAAAGTACATGATAATTACAGCTTTCCAGTATCTGCTTCTAGACACTCTATGAATCCAAAGACGTGGAATCAAGTAACATTACCATGTATTGTCACTGGAATTCCCTCCATCCTGCAGCAACATTATTCACAATAGTTGAACAATGGTTCTGGAACAAAACAACTCCCAACCTTTGGTTAGGGAGCTGCACCTTCCCTGTTCAGTCTTCTTCCTATTGCTATATGGCAATGATGTGTTTCAGCAGTGAAGGGTACAACTTCACCAGAAATCAACTGAGCACAAATACTGGCCTCTGCTCCTTTTGGCCCTGAGCAAAAACTAATTGACGGACTGCAATCATAATTTTCATACGAAAATCTGGAAGATGCTCATGAGGGAAGAAGCAATCCTGATTTCATGTAGGTTTTTTTTAAGATGTGAAACAAAGAGTACTTCATATTTTAAGGGCAACAAAAAGACTCAAAAAATATACCCTGAGTTCAGGTTATTGCCTTGTCTAATCCTCTAAGTATGGTAACGTATATCTTGGATGAAGGTTAGAAAGCAGGATGGTAAGAATACCAAGCTATTATATGCTAGCATGTAATCATGAAGAAGACAGTCCTGGGTTCTGGGTTGTACAAAACCTGCCAGAGTCCACTTTAAAAGCCAATTTGAATGTAATTTATGGGATTAGTAAATCGATTAGATTGATTCAATAGTCAATTAAATTAGCCATAAATCTTCACTTAAAGAGAAGTTAGTCATAATTATAAAATTCTAGACAGTGCAAATGAATCTGGTAAATAATACACTGCTTAAAAATTTGGCCTAGTGGAAGAATTGTTATTTATTAATTATAATTGTTTATATATCACATATATTATGTATAATAACTAGAAGGCTTTAAAAATATGCATAATACATTTATAAGAATTTGTATAATGTATTCATGTTAAAATTATTATTAATAAATATTTTATTATTAAGTTGTTATTTAAGTACATATTATAAACCGCAAAATTTTAAAAGTCAATTGCTTTCGTTTTTTCAAGTACTGCTAAATAACCACAACTGCACAGTAATAGGTGCTGTTGTTTGAATCAGTACTAAATTTTTTCTAATAGTTTGGGTAGCCATGGTTTTGATCACTCACTCACTTGTAAGATTCCATTTGTATAAAAACATATAAGCTGTAGTGCTTAATTACAGAGAGTGGCAATTTAAATACTACATATCATCTAATATTGTAGCTCTATCTACAAAAAAAGAGAATAGCTGCCTTTATAGTATACAATATACCAGAAGCTCTCCATTTCTCTCTAACCATATCATGAATATGTCTGAAATCCCTTGGCATAATTAAATTAAATTGCACAATATGCTTTTGAACACTGAAAATTCCCAGCTGTCTGACTTGTTACATTGTGCATCAACAATCATAGTGCTACAGGAAGCAATGGTTGCAATACCAAAGACTTTAAAATACATTCATATAATTGTGTTTGAAAATTCCTAAACTATAAATTGTTCTTGGCTTAATGGTATGTATATGACTTACACATAACCTATGTACCTTCTCTTGCAGTACAAATACAGACATAAAATAAAAATACTATCAGCTTCTCTCAAATACCAAAAGCACCAAAAAAGAATGAAAGGTAAGTACATGCTGTCCATATGGAAAACACACTTATGGAAGAACCACTTACTGTTCTTCAACTGTCGTTTTTTAAATTTATTACTTTAAACACCATCACGTTTTGTTGTTTCTAGACAATAGTCGGCTCTTTACATTCACTGATTACATATGATGGAGCTATTGGTCTTCTTTTCAGAAAAGAAGTTCATAAGACTGTTCTACCCTACAATCAGCACTGTCTCAGGATTCCTTACCAATATTAACAGTAACAGTCGAGCTCTGATGAAACTAGTTTAGGACACTCTTAGAAAAACACCTTAGTGGTCCTGCAGGATATATGCCCTGAAATAACTTGCTGCCTACTTGGAAAAAAAAAAGAAAAAAAATAGGAAGAAATTCTTTACTCAGAGGGTGGTGAAGCACTTCAGTAGGTTGCCCAGAGGAGTTGTGGATGTCCCATCCCTGGAAGTGTTGAAGGCCAGGTTAGACGGGACTCTAAGCAACCTCATCTACCATGTGGCATCCCTGCCCATGGCAGGGGGCACTGGAACTACAAGCTCTTTAAGGTCCCTTTCAACCCAAACCATTCTATGATCCTGTGATTCTTTTTCACCTCTCTGAATGGATATAAACAGGGAAATAGATCTTCAAACGGCCCTGCTTCTGCCACTGTAGTGAGACAAAGATTTCTTGATATCCAGAGTTTGTGGGCAACTCATCCTTACATGGAGGATGTCTAATGAAAAAGCAGGGAAGGTTTCTCCATCTCAGATGAAATTCTCACTTACTCATTAGACTTTGAGAAACATCAAGCTTGTGAGGTGAGAAAGTGCAGAGCACTGGTGACTGCAGACAGAGCTAATGGAACATATCTCAGGACAGTGAAATAGGTAGTGTAAGATCTCATGGCTCAAAGCGCTCAAAGAGGTAAGTGGCTCAGACACCTGGTAAAAGGATGACCTAATACTCTTCTTCAGGTAGGTTTGCCCAGTCAGTCCTGGCTGACTTAGTAACTTATCCAGGATCCAACTCTGAATTACAGAGGACTGACTGTGAATCACTATCATAAAAAAACTATATGAAAAAATAATTAAAATGGCCAGTATACTGACACCAGACAGTTTTTTGCTATGCTGTACTGAAGAGAACTGTTTCTGTTCTCAGAGGATAAGATAGGATAACTCATAGAAGATTCTAAGGGAGAAGAGAGACTGAAGGAATGCATCATTTCTCCAGTCAGGGAACTCAGAATGAGGTGTTGAAGGGGAAATGTTGGAATTTTCTTGTGACTGTGAAAACAAGCTTCAGCAACTTTCTAATAGAACAGCTTTTAAAATGGCACTTTGCGAATGCTTGCTCATGGTCCACCTAGGTGAAGAAGCCCAGACTCTCAACCAACATGATAACCAAGTCCAGTGTTGGAATCCTCCAGCAGGAAGCTAAGCAGCTGCGACTTTCGACCCACAAGGTTCTTCAGAGATGCTGAGTGGCACAGACAGTCTGAACAGATGGACTGCGATCTTCCAGCACATACAGAACTTTTCTGAAAGTGCTTTTCCTTTAGTAATGAAAATAAACATGAGATGTACAAATTACCCACCCCTTTGGGGGCATGCATGAATATGAGTTTGTAAATAACAGTTGGCTTTCTAAAGTAATTTACTTATCATAAAACATATTCTACAAAACTCTCTTCCCCTACAGGAGGGACAACAGGAAAGACAGGGAGGGAGCCTTTATCAGGGAGTGTAGTGATAGGATAAGGTTTAGCAACTTTAAACTAAAAGAGAGTAGGTTTCGATTAGCTATCAGGAAAAAATTCTTTGTAGTGAGGGTGGTGAGATGCTGGAACAGGTTGCCCAGAGAAGTGGTTATGAAAACAGAGAGAGTGACACTGGGACAAACACATGGCTTCTTATCCACACTTCAGATGTACTTCAAATCCACACAGGATTGTAGGGCATAGCACTGCAGAAATTCTGGATGATTTTTAAGTAAACAGGTTGGAAGCCTGTATCTCTGAACCCAAACAAGGAAGGAAGAATTTTGAAGTTTATCATGAGGACCTGATGTGTGAGAATTGTACAATGAAGACGAAGGTTCACTTGTGTCACATGATGAACACCAAGACATCTGGGAGCATTTAAACTACTGAAACTGCTTTCTATTCTGAAACAGTCTAGGCTAGAAGACTGAAGTCCTTAGATCTTGTAGGTTTAATTGCTGGGGCTAGGTTCACAGCAATTGTAACAGTGAGATCTACAAAAGCAGGTGGGAAAGGGGAAGGATAAGCTTTTAAAATTCCAACAGCCATAAACTCTTCCCACTGAATGCACAACAGACTTTCCACAAATTTCTGAACACACTCAAGTACATTACATCAATTCTCAGTGGAGAAACTCTAAAGTAGGCACATTTCCCTAGAATAACCAGATATTTCACATATTTTCTAGATTTTTAACCAAGGCTATAGGAAGGAAAGGACAGGCTGAAGTAGAGGATTTTGAAATCTCAGAGATTATAGGATCACAGAATCTTAAAATTGCAAAAGATGTCAAAGATCATCATTGACCTAGCATTACTGTATTCAGCACTAAACCATGTAAGTGCCACATCCACATGCCTTGAACATTTCCAGAGATGGTGATTTCACCACTTCCCTGGGCAGCCTGTTTCCACGCCTGACCACCCTTTCGATGAGGCAATATTTGAAACTCTTCAATCAAAACCTCCCCGGGCGCAACTTGAAACCATTTCCTCTTGTCCTATTGCTTGCTTCCACTTGGGTGAAGAGGCCAAACCCACCTCACTACAACCTCCTTTCAGGTAATTGTAGAGAGGGATGATGCACCTATGAATGCATTTCTAAAAGATGTATTTGAAGGTCCCTCTGCTTATACTGGGTAGTGGAGGATATGAAGATCTTTCCTTAAGTTGCACAGATACCAGAAAAGCATCAGTTTTAATCAAATTTCTATTTGGTGCAAGCATCCAGAAGGCAATGAGATGATATGCAACATTCTGTAAATGGTGGGTGAGGAGGAAGTGACCCTCAGGAGGCTTTTAGGTAAGTCAACTTGTACATTCAAATACCGGCAAAGTGTCCTTTTTGGAAGGTGACATCAAATGATTCGAGCTTACAATGATTCTTGTGGTCACTAAGGACAGTGGCTATGTGGATGAACAATGCTGCAGGTGCAGGAAAAGACTGAAAGGGTCAGTCTCCCATATTCTATTTGTGTTATTCTGATGTGACTCAGTGAGCTCACATCAGCTGTTACACCCATTCCTTCAAGTAAAATTTGTCATATTGCTCTCCTCCTATGAAAGAACAGCTCTGAAGCAGATGCAGAATTTAGTCATTCAAAGAGGAACATAAAGTGCTGGGAGTAACCACAAGCTCTAGTAGATTGTAAACTGCGGATTGCTCAGATAAAGCAATGAGAGATACATAAAGTGCTCCATTAAGATGTAGACTTTCTGTCTGTCTGTTCTTCAGGGACTAGACTTAGCATGAAAGAAAAGAAGGCATACTGAAGTTTCCTCTCATTTTCTTCAAAAACAGTTTCCTGGCTGCCAGTTTTATGGAATTTGCCTTTTCCAAAATCCTTGTAGTCCTTGTAATAATATGCTTCCAATGTTAGGAAAGTAGCTAAATACACGCAAAGCTAGCTAGTATTTAATCTTGATGGTAAGGTTCATGACTTTTTGAAACTACTAAGGAGTTATCTTATTATATCTGTTCTTTGGCCATAAAAGATGAGAAAAATGAGCCTTGGCTTAGGAAATAGCCTCCATCCATATGGTTTGTGTAGGTATCAGTACGGTGCATTTTGGCACTGGGAATATGCTCCTCACAAAACTGGTAAAGTTCAATGCTGCCCTGGAGGGAAGACACTGCGAGAAAAATATGCAAAAATGGGACACATACATTCAGAGTAGGGGGTAAGGAAACAGCATTTGGCCAAGAATGAGAATACTCATTCTCCATGAGCTTCACTGAAATGCAAACAAAAGGAAGAGGAAAAATAAAAAAAAAGAAATGAAGAAATAAAATAAAAAGGAAAGTTGAAATAAATTAAAACAAGAAGCAAAGAATCCCATGGGAAAAGAGTCATGCAGGCAAAACGCGCAATGAGGGTGCTCTGACTCAGACAAGTACTTCAAAGGAACTGAGGTCAAAGTGTTCCTTCACTGCTGCACTGTAGGCAGGAAAGCAGGCAGGGACTATTCTCTGCACACTGATGAAGCAACAAGAAAGACTCTTCAGAATGAATAGCAAACATCCATTTTGAATCTATGTATGGAACAAAAAAATTTAAAGATCCAAGTGCAATAGGTGCAAAAGCTGTCTCCCCAGAATAGCAAATTAAGAAAGAAGTTAGCACAACTGCCAGTCATTGGGATGAAGCACTGAAGACTTCAGTGAGAACAGACCAACATTCAAAACCAAGAAGTATTAAAAGGAAGTCTCAAAATTAATTTAATAAAACTTTCTTTGACAAATTTCAGTTGTGGATAAGACTACAGGGACACCTGAGAGTTAACACAGACTGGCAGAGAAGTCAGGATGTTATGACAGTATTTGTCATAATAGGTGCTCATAAAGTATTTGGTGCTCAAAGCAGGCTACTTGCACTGCCAAACCGGCATAAACCAAGGAATCATAGACACGCAGTATGAAAGCAGTGCACCATCATGTATTAACAATTTTTCAAATTAAGAAATAGAAGAAGCCTACTAAAACAAGCACCTCTTGGTTTCACTATTTTTCACTAATCTCTGTCGATAGGAATTCAGACTTGAATAATTGAGATTGTTGACATATGACAAAAAGACTAAAATTTGTATTGTGAAAACTCAGAAATCTTTGATCACTAAAGAGACTTCTAGCAGATCAAGCTATTAGGAAAACTTCCAAGCAAACAGAAAATGACAAAAAACCAGTAACATGAAGGTTCCTGAATACAGGTCTGACACCATATCTTAAGCCTTGCATTGTTAGATATTCTTAGCATTTCAAATGACAGCACCTATAAGCAGCTACATTCTGATATATCTGATTCCCATTCACAGTCTCTTTTACTTTTGGATTTTTTTTTAATAATGAAGTCTGTTGCAAATATGTAATTTATGCTTATATTTCCAGCAATAACTATTATTCAATGTATTTCCTCTGAAAAACAACCTGGCACTGTATCTCATGCCAGTCATTCTGCCCCATGAAAATCTTAGGCTGAAGGAAAAAAGACCCTTTTCTTCCTTGAAGTAGTTAACCCACTATTTAATACACCAAGATAATGCCACTCTTTAAATCTATATTATATGTCTTACCACCAGATCAGGGTGACAGTTGTAATTAAAAAACTATTTTCAAGTACCATTCACAGTTTACATTGCACTGTTTTTTCACACTATTCTAGCAGTCAAACTGCCTTGAGCACAATCTACACATCTCACAAAATATAAACAGAAAGCAATTGCTTTTTTAATAAGCTACAGAAAATAAAAGAGTAACATATGAGGGGCACACACCCACATACTTTTAATACTATTCTTTTTTTAAGTATGCTCTGCTTTTTTTAGTTTTGTATTCTACTTGATTACCTTAGTATATACTTAGAAGTCTGACAGAACTGCTAAAACGTTTGACTTTCTCTGTAAGCCCCCATATTCCTTCCTGATGGCTTCAGCTCCCACTTAATGTCCGCTCTGACCTCTTAAGATGAATTTAATTTCTCCTCATCACTTACAAATATGCTTCAGTACTTGAAGTCACTATCTAGCCTTTTGTTATTAGTTCTTCTCTATCCCTACCCAACTCTCACTGTGATGACAGAATCAGTTCCTTTGTTCACCTATTCATTATTTCATGGCTTTCTGATCTTTCAGAAGATCTTCGGTATCTTTCGGTACTTCTGATATTCTTTCATGCCCTGTTCTCTCTCACTTGTCATTAGTTATCAATTCTATCAATTTTTCTAAAGGTTCTAAAGCTTTGTTCCTCCTTTCCACTGTAATGTCCACCTTGTACTCCTTTAAGCTCTGTATGCTAACAGACAAATATTCAGGTCCTAGTGTGCTAACAGTGCACCAGTGGCCTGCTCACTTGCTCTGTGAAAAATGTGCTCTCATCTGAACGGCTAACCAAATGTTTTTCTCAAGTTAAACTGACTTTTGCCTCCACACCTTTTTGCTGCCTTTATTTGCCAGTTCTCTACTCCTTTTATTTCCAAGTCTCTCTATGCATTAATTACAAAAAAACCAAAGAAAACACAGCATGAAATTCATTATCCCATTATCCCATCAGAGTTTTCTCTTTCTATTTTTTGCATTTCTGTTTTTTATGTCAGTGGTGACATTTTTACTGTCCTCTCTTTTATACTCTCTGTACTCTGCACCACTGACACTTGCTTACCCAATTCTCTTTTTGTCTCTCATTTACCTTCAGATCTTTCACAGAAAGTAAACAGAAAATGTATTTTGCCTTTCCCACCACAGAAAAAACCCTCAAATGCCCTCTCCAACAGCTCCGCTAACCTCTTGTTTCTAAACTCATTAAGCACGCTACTTAGAACTGATCATAATCACCATCTACCCAGTGCAGTCACTGAGATGACTGAGTGCATCAGATTAAAAGGTCTATGTAGTCTAGTAAATTCTCCCTAGAAGTGGCCAAAAGCAGATGCTTACCAAAAAATGAGTGTGAGAAGTACAGCTACTATATCTATGCTAATGACTGACATCTAGTTTTCTGTTCCAGATCTCTCTCTCCTGTGAAAACTAAAGCATTAGTCTGTTTCTACCACCTTTTGTACAGATCTTGCCATACTACTGTGTTCATTAAATTCTCGATGACTTTCATGTCCCAGCCTTCCTCAAGCAATATAGATTTGTCCCTCCAATAAATGAATTTGTTCTGTAGCCCCGGAATTATCTTAAATTTAAATACATATTTGGATCCTCCTGTTCTCAGTATCTCTAAAACTTGCATGTGCTTCCTGTGTAGCGTATCCAAGACTACTCATACATAAAAAATTAATTTCTCATCATCACTTTTATCTTAAATCTCATTTACTCTAACACATCCTTTAAGCTCATGACAAAACTAATTTTCTCAACAAGTACAAAACTGCTTCATATACAATTCCTTTTAGTTCACTACTTTGACCATGTTATTGGCCTTCTTTCTCCATAATGATGGACTCTCTTCTCCATCACATGAAATTAAAAATACTTGATTTGATTTTTTAACTCCTTCTATGCATTTATTGACATATTAATTACCTTCTAATGACTACTTAGGCATTGAATCTCATTTCCATTCAGTTCATGATACCTATCTCAGCCAAGTATTTTATTTTCCAACAGCCCGTACACAGTGCCTTCACATTCCTAGGCTGTCTGCAAAGCTTCATTATTTTCTTTTCAAGAGGTCTCTTAAAACTGATCCCATTTAAGATGCCAAAAACTCAGTGATAGTTAGAAACAGTTAGTGTACTGAATCCCTGATTTTATATACCCCCATAGATTTGTCCCTTATCTCTTGTTCAAACTTCTTTGTAAATTGTCCAATATTGGAACAATCCTTTTTGTTCTTTTTTTGTCCACTGACATATGGAATAGCACAATGTATCCTTCTGGATCTTCAGCACAGGGAGTGACATTAATAGATTGTTCTTAGTACATTGTGCAGTTTAGAATGCATAACTGGAGATTTCAGCCCTCTCCTTTTCCCCTTCTTAGTTATGCCTAGAAAAACTCAATGCTGTCATCCAGCCAAGCATAGTCATTAGCAAAAACTAAACATTTACTACAAAATTTTTTGTGGACACTGGCCTCCATACTGAAGCATCTGAAGAACTTGACTTTTGCACTTTTTAATGTAACATGCATTCACATACCTGCAGTCTGCTGCAGAGTTCTGCTCATGCTTATCTAGTTGATGCCAGTCAGCTTACTCAAATGAGTGAGGATTATGCACATTAACAAAATTTCGAAAAGTGAAACTTTACTTTTTGAAAAGTACCACCTTAATTTTTTTCTATTTTAAGAAATCAGACCTAAAAAGTAAGCATTTAGTTTTAAAAATAAGTTTTTTGATTTTTCTGTTGTCAGAAAAGGTGTTGAATTGCCACACAATTAGGTTTTAAATTAGCACATCCATCTACTGTATCACTTTTGGAATAGATCCATTTCACCAAAGTACCAGAATATAATGTTTTAATGAACAGGATTCATTAAACATCTCATGTAACACTATTTTATGATAGACTACAGTAATAGTCTAGAAAAAGCTACTCTCTAAATATCTTTATGACTGACTTATAGAAGTGACAGGTTTTAGCAACAAAGTATATACTCTCAACCTCTGCATGATTATATTCCACTTTTAAACACTATTTCTGAATCTAACAAGAGCACTGACATTCTTCAGTACACATTCCTGCTTAAGTGCAAGTCTAGTGAACTAATCTCCTAACATCTTAAAAATTAGATAGCACCAATAAAAATAAATGTGTTTATATTTCTTTTAAGAATGTATTTCCTCTAGGAAGAAAATCTGTACAAATTATAAGCTTAACAAACTAATAAAAAACATTTCTTTTAGCGCTTTCTTTCTCTTTGTTGATCTAAAATTTAATTCTAAGTGAGTTTAATTTCCAAGTCATACATTTGAAGTTTCTCTCTCCTTTTTAAGTCTTTTCAAAAAACCCTTCCAAAACTCCCTGCCCAAAGCAGTATTCGTTCCAGCTCCCCTCATTACAGTTTGAGAGGGAGGGAAGTTTCTAGTTATTAACATAGCCCTGACTATTATTGGATTAAATTCCAGCCTGCCAAAAGGAGCAAGTCCAGCAGCATGAACATATGCTTTTGTTAATGGACTAGTGCAAGGTTAAATATGGTTTTCTGATATGATCCTAAGAAGGATACAAAAAAATTCCAAATCTGCATTTCTCTGTTATACATTGTATCAAACATCATCAACTTGTTTGTGTGCTCATCTTCCACTGTTACTCCACGGGTTAATTTGGGGGTTTTACACCGTTTTAAGGTTTATTCCTATAATAAAATCTATGTGTTTCCAGGATTGGATTCTTAAAAGTAAATTATACAGTAGCTGCTGAAACTAGAACTGGAACAGTGACACTGGAAAAATTTATATTGGAATAGAAATATTTTGTTTCTTGAATGCACTGCCCAAAAAGAGGCACCCCTTGCGGATTATTTTGCCTCCCACGAAGCAAAAGAAACCATAGAATATTTTAGATATTAAATGAAATATCCACCTCTATTCCAATGTCCTGAACGAAAACATACAAAGATCTCTTACTTCTTAAGTCCCTACACGTTGTTACATTATATACATCCCTTATATACATGCGGTGAAAGTAAACCTAAAGAGCTGGTGTAAATCTGCATAGACCTGAGTGTAAATAGACCAAGTTTGCATAGACCTGGTATAAATCTGCATTCACCTGAGAAAAAGCTATTTTTGCTAATAGCCCGTTTTCTCTCCGACGACGCTGCCTGTGAAGTTCTAATAAGTAAAAGACTGGTAGAGACAATTCTAAGAAGATGGACTGAGGCAGAGGTTCTGGTTGTTGAAAGAGTAAACTACTCTTGTCCAAATATTGTATCTAATGTAATGCAAGAAGTTCTCCCTTTTTGGGAACTTTTAAGTACATTCACTACTTCAGCTGACAATGTTTTAAATTCCTTCTGTATTGAAATGGTCTCACTCTTAGCATTTTGCCAAAACTAACCAGAAAGTTACCTTAAAACAAGCTTTTGTGTAGTGTAGAAAATGACTCAGAACCTGTCAAAAAGTTTAAGCCAAGACAACTGTTAAAAATGGCCAATATTATTACAATCAAGAATATGGGGGAGGAGGGAGAACATTTTAAGACTGATTCCCCTTATAAAATTACACAGACGACTGCAGTTTTGAGACTTCCTTTTAAATTCTCTAACTACAAGAGGAATATTCCATGTAGGAGACTGAGAAAGGTACTATTGTGTTCCTTCAAAGAAATGGGCCATCTTTTGGGTGTCAGGAATTTGACCTCAGGATTGTCTGTCTGACTTATTATTTGAGTTGTAACTCCATGAAATCTTTTTGTGTGCTATTTTGTCAAGAATAAGAAAGGATAGACTTAAATGACTTACCTAAAAAATGAAAGACTGGGTTAAGAATAAATCAAGTATTAAGCTATTGAACTAGACACATTAATCTGGTTTCTTTCCCTCCTCCTCCCCCCAGAAAAAAGAAAAAAAAGGTGACAACTCATGCAGTGAATGGCATTTAACTTTTGTCTCTTCAGTTTCTTTCTACTTCCCTTGTAAGCTTGGCCAAACTTTGTTGCCTACTGTGTCATCTATAGACTCTTCTTTGCTTCTTTATTCCACAGAAACTGAATAGTTGTTCTTCAGAGTTGGGCTTGATTCTGCTGTCCACATTCAATGACACTTCAGATGTCCTTTAACATCCACTTGGCCTCCAGCTGCAGTTCCAGAGTCCCTCATAAGTTCTGTCATATCTGCTATTCTGTGTACAAATTTTGGCTACCCTAGGACATCTCAAATAGTACTAGATGCCTCTCTGCAGGCAACTGTGTCATGTCTTTGCTGTCTAACAACTACTTTCAGATACTATAACTGCAAACTATCGCTATCATAATGTTTGCTAGGAAAAGGATGAGATTGCTGTGGATATGCAAGAAATAAATATTTTTACAAGGTTAAAAAAAGCCAAAAGGATCAAATCCCATGCCAAACCACGTCTGCATAGAAACAGAATCTACCACCTTCATTTTCTCGAGTGTTTTACAAATTCTTTACTTTTCTACATCATAAAGATTCTATCCAAGGAAGTTTACCAAATATTTTCCTTTGAGGATTTATAAAGGAAAAAAATTGAAGTCCACTGGCTCTGAAAGTATTTGTCCTAATCTGAACAGCCATAAGCAAATACTCCAGATATCCTGTATCCAAGGAATGCTTATCACGTTCACACAACTGCCATTACCATCCAACCATGTCTTTTCTATAAAACTCCAATCAAATGCAGGCACAGAAAAATGACCCAAGTGCTCTGGCCTTTGAAAGTTCCATCATTTCTGAGCTCTTAGGATCAAAACTAAAAAAAGATACAATTATCTTACTAAATGTGTTCCTCAGATGTTATAAAATACAATTTCCAGGATGAATTTAAAGCCTCTAAAGAATTCTGATATGCAAAATGGTATTAAGTCTTCCCTATGAGATCTGCTGGAGCTTTGAGTTTCTCCCCCACCTCTCCCTGAACATGCTACCACTACAATGCTCTAACTTCCAGCTGGATGTTCTGATGCTGCTGAAATGGAGCTGTGGAAAATGTTACTGCACATTTCAGCTTCTCAAACAGCTATGGGTGGACAGAACTTTAAGACTGTTCTACTACTCTGAATTCTGCCAAGACTGAAAAGTCACCTCCTTTCACTTTTTGACAGTAGATGAATACACAGAAAACAGAAGCCTTCTTCACCTCTCCCCTCTGGACCCCAAGCTTGAAGAATGAACAAAATCAATCTCTAAGTGAGTCTTTAAAAAGCAATAAAGACATGTTTAAAGTTTAGAAAGTGAGTCTGGGAGATCCAGGTTTTCTGTCACATCTCAGCATGATTTAACTACTTATGGAATTTACCAACCTCTAAAGACCATTTCTACAACAAGCCAAAAACTAGAAGAACATAACAAACCAAAACACTACACATTTTGATATGTAACTGCTCTTAAAAAACCAACTTCAAGTGGGTACAAGTGCTAGCTATAGGATCCTCCCCAAAACCCTGGAAGTAAATGTAAGAATAATTTTGTTTTAAAAAATGACTGAAAACACACACTTTTTTAAAAAAGAACAAATTACCTGGCAAGGCTTTTTCATTTTAATGGCTATAACATGGTATCTGTAACAGCAGAGTTCACAGGTCCATGACCCTCTTTCACTTATCCACTTTAAAAGGCAAAGCTGATGCGTGTATCGTACTGAGCCATCGCAGCGGCAAGGGTTTAACAATTCACCCTGCAAAGGCAATACAGAAACATCAACTTTAAAGGAACTTTTCACATACATGTACACTCAATACTGAAATATTTAGGGGTCTGTAACAATGACCTGGTCTCAATTTCAGTATGTGAAAAAGCATGTCTTTTTGGCTACGAAATACTCAAAAATGTAACTGTCTTAAAAATATGAAAAATATTAGCTGCTTCTACTGAGAAAAGCCAGAAAGCTACACATGTGCATGCAAAACAACTGAAATATTACCATGCGTTAAACAACAGTACCATTAGCCCTTTCAAATACCTCAAAAGGTACCAAAAGTGGTTGGATACATTTCTCCAACAGCTATTTGCAGTCATCACTTGGAAAGAAAATGTGTGACGTCACGATTCCAAGAGAAGCTTGCACTTGGAGAACGGTTCTGTGCTGTCCAGCTAGCCAGCTGTCAGGCAGGACCTTAAATAATGTAATTAAGCACTGCCCCCAGTAGTTTCCGTATTATATAAATCATCTATTCCCTTCTTTCCAACTCCAAGACAAGCTTTACAGATCCACTGCTGATATTATGCCCAGTAATGTCACGACAGAGATGATACTTGGAGGTCTTCTCAGCATTACCTGTAAGCTAACACTCTCATTTTAAAGTCTAACAGAAACCTGAGAAATTCGTATTGTGTAGAGTCCCTCGGAGGTGAACCAGGGAGCGCGAGGGCCAGAGGACACGCAGCGCGCAAGCCAGACTCAGCAAAACCCCTGAATTCTCCCCAGGCTCAGCGCCGGCTCGGGTTTGCCCCAGGCGTCCGCCACATCCACCTCGCACAGCGGCAGCCGGGGCTCACACGGCCGCCGCCGGGGAGGGGGGCCGGCGCCGGGGAGCGACTCCGAGATCAGCACCAAGGACAGGGCTCGGCCGGGGGCGGGGGGGTGCGGAGGTGTGCGGGGTGCCGGCCCGCCCGCCCCCGGCCCCTCTCCTCACCTGCTCGGGGCCCTGGAAGCAGATCTTGCAGATGGGGCCGGCGCCGCCGGCGTGGCCGCCGCTGCCGCTCTCGCTGCTGCTGCACACCGAGCGCGTCTCGGGCTTGTCGCCGCCGGCGGCCCCGCTCTCCGAGCCGCCCCTCCGGCCCTCGCCTTCCTCGGGGCTGTCCCCGCTCGCCTCTCCCGCCCCGGCCGGCAGCTCCAGCGGGGCGGCGGCGGCTCGAGGCGGCTCCCCGACAGGAAGCACTACGCTCCCCGCGGCGCAGCTCATGCCCCGGGGCACCCGCTCTCCCGGGGCGGGGACGGCCCGAAGCGGCGGCTGGCG
>VZRF01012837.1:18191-68737 GCA_013396875.1 Vireo altiloquus
CGCGCCGAGGGACGGAGGGAGCGAGGGAGGGAGCGAGGCACGGGTCCGGCTCGGGCCCCGCCACCGCCACCGCCGCCTCCGCGCCGCCGCCAGCACAGCCCCGCTCCGGGAAAGCCGCCGCCCTCGCCGGCGCCCCGCCCCTGCCCGGCCGGGCGAAACCCCTGCCCCTTTCCGGGACGAAAATCCCTGCCTGCTCTCCCGCCCGCCCCCCGGCGCTCCTGCCCTCGGCACGGGTTTCCCCCGCACCCCGGCGGCCGCGGGCCCTGCCCCGCCCCACGGGCATTGCCTTTCCTTCCCTTCGAGGCCGCCTCCTGGCCCTGCTCCCGGCGCTCAGGGGGCTCCTCGACCGCGGCCCCCAGAGGACGCGGCCCTTCAGGGAACGCCTACAGATCTCTCTACTTCATCGGGTTTTGGCTGCAGGAGGTTGCAGAACGAATATTCAACAGTTGTTCTTTGGGTGTGAAACAGTAGCTCTCCCAGTCTTCTGTGGCTGGTCTTGTTTTTTTTCTTTTCTTCAATTCATTACGTCACCTCATTTTCAAAATTAAATCTGCTAAAAGCATCATGATCAAATACTTTCTAAAAAAAAAATTCTCGGCAATTAGAAAACCTTTAAAGTTTGGCTGGGGCTGCTGAAGGAAAGTAGGTGTGAATTTCAGCATTACGTATGACACCAGTGCACATTTGATCTCGTGAAGATGACAGCAACTGTCTGTGCAGGGAAGGAGAGAGAAATAAAACCTAAAAAAAAACCCAAAAAAACAATTGCGAAGCCATATGCTTTTCCATAGCCACATTTAGATCCAAAGTGTGATGAAATCACACGTCTTCCTCATTGGCTGCTTACATGTAGTCTCAAGATGAGGGAGTACCTGATGAGCACAGCCAGTGCTTTCAGTGGCTGTGTTGTGATAGTAGTGGCTCTCTTGGTGTGGACATTGTATCAGAAGACAGAAGCAGCGCACAGAACCAAAGCAGCACTCCTCAGCCCATGGTCTCACGGCATCGCGGGGCTCTCAATCTCTCCGGAGAGGCTTGCAGAGTATATTCCAAACACCTGGTCCGACCTTTCAGCCTGGCTGGAGACCAGCTCAGCAATGTGCTGTTGGCAGAAAAGCATCAGACCCATATTGCAGGAGAGTGACATTTAAACCAATTGGGGCAAGGTGCTATTAAAGCCATTTCAGTCCCCCTTGAGTCTCTTAGGGAGGCCATGCAACAGATACATTAAGGACAAAGAACACCAATGCTATTTTCAGCATTACTCTAAATAAATGTATATTTGGAGATTGAGTTCTTATAGTGGAATAAGAAGTATCATTATAACTTTTCTCATCAGCCACTAATACCCAATCTCATGACAATCTTTTTTTCTGGCAGCTCTACCTTAGCTAAGCCCGTGGTGGCCATTTAGCTTGGCATTAGAACAAGATGCTCCAACCCTAAAATTACATTTGCTCACAAGGTGGTTGTTAAGTAGGTAAATAACATGGATTTGTCCAGATTTGATAATGTAAAGCAAAAAATGGCACATTGACAGAGATGTTTTGATGAACAGCAGATGCTGTGGAGTTAAGAAATTCTCTACATGTAATTTTTTTCATAGCACTTTAATCCCTGAAGGGGTTACCAGAGAGGCTAAACAAAGGTGAAGACAGAACTAATCAAATAGATGGATTCTAAGGAAAGATGAGGTAATCAAAAATGCCGGGGAAAAAAAGGAAATGTCAGAACAAACAGATGAGTCAAAAATACTGGGTAGAAGAGAACTAAAGCAAAACCATAAGGAAAAGACAGTGGAACTAAAGGAGTGAAGTGAGAAATTAATGCTAAAAAGTTACTCAGCCATATCTGAGTAATACAGCATGCCCTTGCCGTTTGCTGTATGTGGAGGTTTATGCCGTTTTTCTTTCTCTTCCTTTTGTTTGTCAGCAAAAGTTCAGTAAGTGACATGGCTTTTGGAAAGGCTATAAAAAGAAGATAAAAATGTCAACACAGAAATGGAATGACTTCTTAGTGACAGAAAAAGAAAGAAAGATGTGACTCTAGAGAATAATAGAGTGCTTTAAGAAGGTCGGTCTTTTCTACCTAATCTTGCCTGAAATAAATGTATAACATGACTCTGAAAAGGAAACACATCTGACATGAATCAGAAGAAATTTTTTTTCACACATATGTAATTAACTTGGAGAGCTGATTTTGAGTGGGTATTTCACAGACATGAGTTTTTCAATACATCACCTGTTTGCCTGTCTATGAACAGCTACTGGCACGCTGGCTAAAATAGAATTCCAAAGGCTATCGATCCCTGCGCTTCAGAGAGCATTGGAGTTGTTCAGCATGCTGGGGGTGGGAGGAGATGCCAACAAAAGAGCAGAAGGGGTGGAGAACATTCTGTAACACAGCCTCCAACCGAAGCAGCGTTCAGCCTTCTGCTGAGCGAGAGAGGAGGACTGGAGCCAAAATCAAAGATCGAAACAGAAAGAAGAAAAATTTAAAGCAAGAAAGGATAATTCACTTCATAACAGCAGTAGTGTAGGTGGTTGGGAGAAAGAAAAAAAGAGAAGCTGAAACCAGGAAGAATTAATTTGTGATTAAGACAGTGAACTGGAGCTTGTGGGATTTATATTGAAGCACATCTTTGCTATGCACTTCTTGAACAACCTTGAGCAAGTGACATCAAGTGGGCTGAACAGAGGCGTCTGGTTGCCTAAACACAGGCAGCTCTTTGCGCTCCCAGACGTGTGTCCAACAGCCTCCAGAGGACTGTGGCTGTCACATCTGCCATCTCTTTTGGGAACAGTGGGACATTCAAGCTGGCACTAGACTCCCAGATGTGAGAACATCTCCCTTGGTTTGGCTTATTCTCTGCATAAAACTGAAACAATAATGTTAGCTTTCTCTGTTCTTGTTCCTACCTCTTCCGTTATAATATGCGACGTTTTACTGGCAGATTCAGGCCATATTTGTACAGTCTTGATCTTGGCAGATGTATCTAGGCATTATAACAAGACAAATAATAAGGAGCAATGATATGGATAAAAATAACACTGAAGTAATAAGACTGTGGGACAGTGAAATGAATTGCATTTTCAGCAGGCAATGGAAAAGGCAGGATAAGTACAACCCCCGAGGGAACAGAGCTTGTTGCTCCTCTATTTTCCTCTGTTCTGCTTCAGGTACATTCTTTTGTCCACTACACCAGCTCAGCATTCTGCAATATTTTCTTCCAAATAAAATAATGGTAACTCATACCAATTCTTTTACCTGAGGAGAATCAGCTGTAGGTTAAACATCCAGGAACAAAAAAAAAATGAGGAAAATGGAGGAGAAATAGTCAGGGAGTAGACAGAATAGGTTTTTTGTTTGGTTGTTTGGTTGTGGTTTTGTTGTTTTTTTTTTTTTTTATTATATATCAAGATAAACACTCTATGCAAATCTTTATGTACAGAAGAGGTTGCACAAGAATGAGGTGTGCAGGAACCAAACTACTCAGTGCATTATAGGAATGGAAGCACTGTGGTACTGCACACCGAGAAGCCAAACACTGCTCTTCTTTTTTTTTTTCTCAAAAGGCTTCTGTGATACATTGACCTGTACTATAAATAGAGGAACAAAACAGCTCAATGATGAATTTCTTCCTTTTTACTGCTTCCTGTACAAGAAAAGAAGAAAACAAGATGATATAGTTTTAAAATATTAATAAGGGAGCAAAGGGAGTAATTGCCAGTGTATTACATTCCAAACAAAATACTAATGAGATAGTAGAAACTTTAATCTACTTAAATAATAATACAGGTGCATCATTCTGTTTGCTGGATGCCATGTATGTATCCCTTTCACAATAAAACTCAGGTTGGTAGAGATCACTTGTAAACAAAATTAAGACATTTTGGCTGTAAGCAGATGTTTAATTTTAAATACATTTAGCATGTTTAATGCAACATAAAATGCACTCCTGAGTAAAAAGGCCATTTATCACATTTCCATGTCCAACTTTATAACACTAAAAGATCCCTGCAGATGGTTAATAGCCCTGCTAGTGACAGTGGATTATTTGCTGGTTCACTGAGCGTGCCTGATTTTTGTTATGAACATACACACTCATCCTGCGGTGGAAGCTTTTACAGTTATGTCAACCAATTCAAATCTCACGCAGGCAGAAACCACCTGTCCAATGAAAATCTTTCTTTTCACACTGCTTTCTTGCATTTTTGGAAATGCATACCTAGTTTCCTATCCAACCCAGAGTTGTTCAACACTGATACATCCCTACACAGGCAGAAATGTCCAGTCTCAGCAGAAGACTGAGACGTTTCTCGAACTTCCATAGGGATTTCCCATACACGTTGGGGAAATGAGTACATTTCCCCATCATGGAGGAAACATGGAAATTTTTGGAAATATGAAAACATTCCCTTTCTTTTGTGTCTGGGGAAGCCACAGCCCCTGCTTGTGGGAGCTGATTTTAAGTTGAGCCTCTGTTGTTTGGCCCTGACTGGAGCCACAGCTCCCACCATGCCTCGCCAGTGCTGGCCTCACCCCGGGGCTGTGGCTGCCCCAGTGCCCCAGGGATGCCCTGCCATCATCCATTTGGGGATGATGTATCTCTCGGCACTACTGGAAGAGCAGTCTGTGGTGCCCTGACAGATCTCTGTAGGGCTTTTTGTTTGCATTGTCCAAAAAATTGTGATTGGCATTCTTTTCCTTTCCTTCACTAATTATTTCAGCATGCTTTCAGATGCTTACATGGATGATCATATAAAAGTTCTGAATTTTTATTGTCATATATTTTTCTTCTTGAAATGCTATCATACTATCCATAATTACTATGTTTTTCTGCTGGAATTCCTGTCTTAATTGCCAGTATGCTGGTTTTTATCAAAGGTGCTGATTTATTTTTAAAACATTTGAAACTACCTATGATAATTTTTTCTCAAGCATGGTCTTCCTGTGAAATGTAGTCTCCCTTTTGATCTTTAGCTGTTTGAAAGTATTTTCTTAACATTTTCTCTTGCACCAGTTGATGAGGACAGAAAAAAGGCTTAGCATGGATTCCAGAATGAGGTAATCTTTGTTTGCAAATAAATTTAGTTCCTTGGTTTATTTTGGAAATAGATCAGCTGCCATGAATTCTAGAGGGTGGCATCAGTGAGTTCAGTTAATTGAAACAGAAATGACAGAATGTCAATTAGCTTTTCCATTAGATGTTGTATGAGCAAAAGCTACTGTACAAGGCCACAGTGAATTTAGTTTAGTATCAACTGTATGGATCCTTTCTTATATGTTTACAAAAATAGAAAATTAACTTTTTTTAAAAAAAGGCATTTTCCCTGGATTCCCTTGTCTATAAGCATGAGAATGACTGTAATATGCAGTACAGGCAACATCCAACCTTGAGAAGTAGTGGTGAGACATCAAAAATAATGTAACAGCTTTCCAAATCCTTACAGTTGTCCTTTAGTCCATTCTGTATGCCTCCAGTGTATGTCTGACAACTTAAAAAGCTGCAAACTGTCCAATGTTTGTAGCAAGGCAGTGAAATGCAGCTTCTTCTATGGAAACACCTTCTGGGGGATCCCACCATGAGCTGACCCCTGGTGAGGTCAGCTCCTCAGTACACGCAGAGCAGAGTGAGAACTTCACAACAGAGACTTTGTGATGGTGGGAACTGGCTTGTCATACCATGATGTCAAAACTCAAGTCAGATACCCATTAAGTGAGAATGAAAGTTTTTCTTGATAAACCAAACCACAGAGGGCAACTGAGTAGGTATTTTGCTGACATACTTTACTGCTATTTATGTGGTGAAAGGAAAACAGCATCCACTCAGATCTGAGATGTTCATTCCTGGCTGAAGAAGCACTGCTCTAGTTATTTCTCACACCACAGGACTTGACTGTTTTGTCTTCAAGGGATCAGTCTCGATTAAAAATTTAAAATACAAGCCCCTGTTATTTTATCAAATACACCCTTGATGCAGCAGCAGTTGTTGCAACCTGTGTGGTCTCAGCCGTAGAACACGTCACAGCAAAGATGAGTCAGTGTAACTTACAGAATTACCTAATCTAGTAAGTGTTTTCTGAGACACTGTGGCAGAAAAAATGCAAGCTGCCAGGTTTTGATCTGGTTGGACTGAGAATATTCCAGCTCTGCCTGAAGTGACCTGTCTAAATTGTCAGTTATCTGTTATTTAGCCCCTAAAAAAGAGAACAGCTCCTGCAGATATGAGACTTTCCTTCCTAAAAGTTCCGAAACATTAGTGTGATTCAATAGAAAAGCTGGAGATAGACTTTATAATTTCAAGGTTGCAGTTTGAGTGTGCTTTTCTGTGAAATAATCTCTCATCCTCTTTATCTTTCTACCCCCCAGCCCTCCCAAAAAAGAATTTTTTTAAAAAAAGAAAATGCTATCTCATGAGATTGCCTATGTATTGGGAGCCAAAGTTCTCCTTCTTGTGATAAATTTGTAGGAAATGGCCACAGGACACATTGGATTGGATTAGATTAGGAAGGTGTTACATCACTGAAGAGGGTCTTCCAGTTCTTACATAATCCACTGCATTTGCTAATTAAATAGTCTTGTTTCAGAAAGACTTGTTTTGGAAAATTATATAAACCAGAAGTGATATCTTTTGTGCTTCTTAAAGGGGAAACAGTAAATACTCCACTCTTGCTGATCCCAGATTTCTGCCAGATGACTGAGATGTTGGCTAAGTCTGTTATTTAGGGATTTTTTTAGTTCATTTTCTTCCTCTGAAAAGGGTAATTTTTACCTTGCAAAAAGTGCAAGGTAATGCAGGACCATGTTATCTGGTGTGGGAAAAGATAAGAAAATCGTTGGTGGAAGCTCATGAGTGTTTAATCAAGGTCTGAAATCTATAGGAAATGTAGGATTTTCTGTACCTTGCTAGGAAGTGATTCCTGGAGGTGGGTGTTGAGTAGGGGTTTATGCAAAATGAAGGATAGTTTTTAGGAAAGATTATTTATGGCTCTGTGATACTTTGAAAGCAAGGTAGGACAGGGCAGGGACAGAAAAGGGAACCACGGAAATGCCTACAATGCAGCAGAACCCAGGGCTGGCCTGTGGCAAGGGTCACTGTCACATGTCATTGACATGACATCCCAACACACCAAGTACACAAAGAGTGGACCACAAATCCCTGGGATACCTGCTTCCTTCACTGCATGCTGTGTTCACTACAGGAAGAAAAGGGATGAGTATTCTCATTAATAGATGTAGCTTCACACTTAGAGTTTGCAAGGCCACTGAGCTTACTGCAAACTTGAACCTGAACACTCAATTGAATAAAATCTCCTGCAGAGATGAAGGCATGTGCTGTTGACATTGGACCCTTTTGAAGAATGGCTGCAGGAAAAGGATAGACTGCAGGTTTGTCCTGCAACCAGTTTGAACAGTCCCTGACTGCTAAAACTGCAAAATATAACTTGCCTGAGTTATACTGGACATTGTGGAGGCACTGGTATGGGAGTGGCTTCAGCTTCAGTGGCAGACACTTCAGTGAAAACTTTAAGTGTGCTTGTCTGAAATCTGTGTCCTCTGGATGCAGGCTATCACTGCATTCACACCGAGGTTGCAGGTATGCCATAGGACCTGTAGGAAATCTGTGCCTTTCTAGGGTAACGTCTGAAGATCAGGCAGGATACCTAAGGGCATTCAAAATGGCACCAAATGTGCATGCAGTTACGTAAAAGCTTTATCAATCATCTCAGAAATAGGAGTGGGGCAAAGTCAAACTACATTTAAGTGCATCTCAGCCTCTTATTATTTCTCTAGACTTCTCAAGAACTAAAGCATTACCACTCCCACTTTGGTTTTGTCGCAGTTTCTTTTCTCCTTCTCTCATTTGGGGTGGTGATGGTGGAGAAACAGATAAATGGGAAATGCAAAATTGGATGAAGAGATCCTGGATACAACCTCAAAATATTCCTAGACTGAGCCTATTGTTAATCATGAATGTACAATTAGTGAACTTGACCCTAGTTCTCCCAGTAACAAACACTTCTTTCTGGAACAATTGCTTAGAACAGCAAGCAATTACTTTCTTCTGTACGTTTGATTACTAATTTCTTACCAGAACAATAAAAACCAAGTAACTTCTCTTCCAGTCCTCACATTATAATTTTATTCCTGCTGCCAAAGCGTGCCTGGCTGCTGCTTTGTATATTTGATGCGCAGCTGTGGTAGGAAGCCACAAATAGCAGCATGGCATCTTGAAGAGCTGTGCTGCCAAGGGTAAAAGGACCCTGCAGGGCATCTCTTCTCAGAGAGCCATCCTAACTATTCAGAGAGTAGCAAATCATGTGATATGAAAGGTGTAGAATTAACTAGAAAAGTGTTCTTTTTCCAAGTTTGCCTATTGCAGGAAAGAAAGTGGCTTTTGGCCAGCATACACTGAAGAAATGAGTACCCTCTCTCACTGGTTTGAAAGGCTGCCACAGGCTGCTCTGGCTGTGTTATATATTTATGGAGGCATGATGCAGGATGGAAGCATTATACTTTAGATGGCTGTTTGGTTTCTTTTTCACCTGTGGTAGTAGATGAGGGATACTTACAAAACAATCAATCTGTAGGATGCCTTAGGATTAACTAAAAGACTTTTTTCATCATTTACAGTAAGGATGTGCCTTTTAAACTCAAGAGAGGAAAGGGAGCATCCTTAAATTGTGCATAGTGTAAACTAGTTGCTACCTTTTATTGAATTAAAATGCATAAATATGCAAGGGCAGCTGAGTCTGTCTTCAGGTGAAATAGGGCAGCCTTTATAAAGCTTCCATGACTGGCCATGAGCTTTTTAAATTCTGCATGTCCCAGAGACTCCTAGCTCTTTTTAACCAACTGCTGGAAGCATAGGACTGCTTGAAAGATAAGCCTGGGTATTTAATTAAAATCTGAAGGAAGATATTTGAATATGTTACCTTAAATTTCATCCCTGTATCTCTTTTCTTCTCATAGATGGTTCTCCTGATAGCATCAACTCTTTTGAAGTTGGTCTGTCCTTTATTTATAATATGCATTCCCAGCTCTCTTGATAATATTGCAATGAATCATTCAGAGAGTGGGGTGAGTTAGATGATTTTGTCCAAAGAAAAAAGTAATATTCTGTGATTTTTATCATTTTTTGTCTGGGTCATGTTCCTCTGAATCACCGGGAAAAGGAGTTTTACCCTCTTTAATCAGAAATGTTCCCTTGCAAAGCATACCCAATTTGCAATGTTACACAGCTGATGCACATAAGAGAAGTTACCAGCTAACCCTAATTAGCACTTTAAAGCTGTAGGTCCTGGGAACAAAGTTCAGCCGTCTAACTAACTGATCTTTCTGCCTATTTATGTACTTTATTTTCTCATGGCCATATCCATTCACTAGTAACTTTGATACCAAAGGAAAAAAAAGAATCATGCATACATTCTTGTCCAACTGAATGCCATTATTGAATTTTTATCAAATTTGATACTGCGTTCTGAATAAACATGAAACTGCAGCATAAAAATCCCTATGGGATTCCAAGGCAAGTCAATGAACAGAAGCCTGTGGTAACTTCAGATATTCATAAGAACATAGGTTTCAACAAGCCAGAAAAGATCAAGAGTCTAAATGATGAAATGTCCTGCCTCTGGCAATGGTCTGTAATTATCTTTCAAAGAGAGTTCACATGGCCTGTTTCCATACTGGGTCAAGCCTACCTGAAATTTATGTTCAAATCCTAGTTGCAGGGGTGTTCAGCCTGTGCCCTAAAGAATTGGATTTGCTTTCCTAAGTCATTCTAGTATGAGTTTGGTCTTCTTATTGCCCACATTTATTATTGCTCCTTTAATCTCATCTCTGACACTTAGGAGAGAAGTTAGTCTGAAAAAATCAGATTTCTGTAGCTAAGTGTTTCTGCATTATTTTCCCATATTTATTTATTTATTTTTCATTANGAAAGAATTAGATTTGCTTTCCTAAGTCGTTCTAGTATGAGTTTGCTCTTCTTATTGCCCCCATGCACTGCTCCTTTAATCTCATCTCTGATACTTAGGAGAGAAGTTAGTCTGGAAAAATGAGATTTCTGTAGCTAAGTGTTTCTGCATTATTTTCCCATATTTATTTATTTATTTTTCATTAATACACTGGCTTCATTATAGGACATGAAAAATTCTAGTAACATAGAGTTTAATTACTGTACTTTTTCTTAAGGGATCTTCATTGTAATCTGTATCACTAGTATTACTGCCTTAAGTAATAACTAAAAGAGGTCATGTTCTAGGTTAATAGCCTGCAGCGGCAATGAAGAGAAGTCTGCAGTACTAAATGCAGCTATCCAAATAAACTAGATATAGCTAATAGTACTATCCAATGATGGGAAGTATTTTCACACAGATGTTGACATTAATCAGAAGTGCAAGTTCATATCACTCTGCTTGAGTTTATTGTATTTGCAGCTACACTGAAAAAACATAGGGTTTGGAAACAAGTTGACCAAATAATTCTTTCAAACTGAGGAGTTTCTGAAGGTGTCCACCTGGGAAGAAAGGTGTCCAAAGCAGTGATTTACAAGGGGTTTCAGACATCTTGACAGTCTTCACTTCAGATGCTATTACACTCACTGTCAAAACTGACTGTGAGGACTTCTTCACCTGTATGTTTGATGGGAAATAAATCACAAATCCTACATTGACTTCAACAATACTTTCAGATTTTTAATAGGGACACTGACAGTGTCCAAAATTATGTTATGCTCAATACTTGTAGAGTTCAGTAGTCAGTTTGCATTCCCTTTCCTGTCAAACCTAATAGTCGAATATCTGCATACATCTGCTCAGCTATCAGGAGGGGGCTTACAGTGAGATCTTGATGGAATCAAAGAATTCTCCTACATCTGATATGCTCAGTCCAAACAGTCTCACAATCCCTAGCTTGTGCCTTCACAATTCATTATTGTAACTCAAATACTGTTTACAGCCAGCTAACTTGTCTTTCTTGGTTTTTTTTTTCTTTCCTTATAGAAATTATTTAAGAGACACAAAACTATGATTGTCTTCCACCAAAAAATTATACAACAAATCACCTCAATTTTGAAATTGGCATTATCCTCTTTGGCAGATGTTGGTAAGGAGCAAACACTACAAGAGCCTGTTTTTGTGGCATGCTAAATAATCAAGCAAGCAAGGATGGAGACTAACACAATAGATGAGATTTTATTCAAGTACAGACGAGCATTCTCATTGTCTGAGAAGTTCAGAAATGCAGCAGAGAGAATAAGATATCAAGAGTATCATTTTCCTGGGCAAAGCACATACAATTGCAGTGGATTAAAATCATTGTATCTGGCACAGAAATTAACACATATGGCATTGCAAATTCCCTTTGCCCCCAAGATCGTAGTGTAATCTTATTTATATGAGTACATTCTGGTTGAACAAATTAGCCTGTCAATTTCCAGAACTTTCACCATATGGAAAGAATCATAACTGCAGATGTTGCACAGAGCACAGAAGATCAGAAAAGCAGAGTGCACATTTTGAAAGTTAAAGGTGCAATGGTGGCATTTCCAAAGTACCCTCTGTTTGATATGCCACAATCTATGGAAAAATGAACCTCAGTGTGGCTCCATGGACCTTCTCCATCATCAGACGGCTGATTGACTTACTACTATTAATTAGCTTGGTTAGTGGAGTGGTCAGTGCCAAGGCAAGGATGGCACATTGGCGTCCTAGGACACATCCTGAACTGGCTGATGAAATTTCAGCGCTATTAAAAGTCACTTTTGAAAATTTCTGGATAATAGATGGCATTTCATCCAATGGGAAGGGTAAACATGTTGAGAGCTTTAAAAAGACAGGAAGAAAATGCAACCAATCAGCAAAGCTTCTGTTTCTGGAAGCAGAAGTAATGGAGTAAGGAACTATCAGACTTCCTGGAGTATAACATGCAGAGAGTAAAAAACAATGTACTTTCATATGTGTGGGGGGGTGTGTTTGAGAATATATTATATCAGAATAATCCACTTTTATTCTATGATGGGTAACAGATGCTGCAGACAAAGGAAAAGCAATTGCTATTGTATTATTTTACTTTAGAAAGGCTTTTGATGGTGGGGGTCATGACGTTCATCTTAGCAAATTAGAAACCATGATGTAGATGAGTCTAGAACAGAACAGGCACAACCTGCATTGGAAAGAGAGATGGTGAGACTACTGAGGTGCACAGTCAGTGTGGGTGTTTGTTTTGAATGGGTTCTATGAAGGTCCAGCAGTATTCAAGTGATATTCTGCAGCAAGGTACTGCAAATCAGTTCTCTGAGAAATCTTTCCTAGTAAGGGTAAGACCAAAGATTCTAAATGCCTCTCAGGCAAGTGACAGTCTCCTTAAGCAAGTTTTTAAATAACAAACTAGGAAAAAAGCATGCTGAAAATATACATATAAGAAAGAAGCTGACTATGGTGGTAACCTCTCAACATCCATTTTACATGTCTGCTTTGGTACTCACAGATGTGAACAAATACATCTCAGACACCCTTAGAGAGTCATTTAGCTCAATGCTCTGACCATAAAAACAAGACGAATATAAACTAATGCAAAATCCCTGTATATGCCTCTGCTGCAGTCTTCCAATTTCTGTGAGCTGTTTAAGGTCTGTTTAAGGGTTTCTAGAGTTCACAGCTTCTAATGCACTCGTGGATTTTCCAAGGCTCTCATCAACCTGCTTGTAGTTTTGAGCTGACACCAAGCAGCATTATCAAAACCTACAGTGTAGTCGTGTAAAAAAGCATTTCTTGTTGTTTAATTTTAAACCTTCTGCCCAATACTTTCACTGAAGTAATTTAAATCTTCTCATACACAGTGAGTAATAGAGGCATGACTTACCTCGGGCAGAGGCACTGGAGTTACTGTTATTTACCCCAAACTGGCAAGGAGAGAACATCCTTTGTGTTGTTTTTGTTCAACCTGTCAAGAAACCTAAGCGCACACCCGATGGAAAATGTCTTAGTATCAGCTAAAATTAGCCCTAATTTTTCAGTCTCACTGTTTGGATTTCTTACTCTTGTGTCTCACAGTTCTTGGTCCAGTGTTTGTTCAGATCGAGGTGTTGCTGTTCTGTGCTGCAACTGCCTTCTTGCCTGCACTCCTGGGTCTTTGCAAAGGTAACCAGACATACAGGACAGCAAAGATATCACCCACGGATCATCCTGATAGGGAATTGGGTTAGTCCTGAGGAGTTCACCTTGTATACCTGCCACACATTGTCAGCACCAATCCTTGTGAGGTGATGTAACCACATGAGGCAGCCCAGTCTATATGGCTAGAAATCTTCCATCAGCTTGGAAAGCAGTACCTGCAGTGTAGACAGAGCCATAGCTTTTGCTCACAAAACATAGATTTGTCACATCTACAAAGATCTCTTTGCGTGTTTTGTGCCTTGGCTTCATTGTACATCTAGATGAAACCTAAGTAATGTGTCTCACAATTGCACAAATACTTCTCCACATCCCTTGGGAATGCCCTGTTTCACAATGCTAAGCTGGTGTACAAAAGAGTGGCTGTGCAGCTGCACATTATCATTTCTTGCAAGTAATTTCAGCAGAGCTGTACAATGGACTTTGGGCCGAGCCTCAGCCCAGTGTTTTGCTGCTGTGCCAGACATCTGAGGCAGATATTCACATCAGTAATGCTCTGCCAGAGGCTGATATCACTCAATGTACTTTCATAAACCTTGAGTTTTGACAGTACATGGCAGATACAGGATTGGTCCTGTTTATATGTGCCATATTTTTTAGCTAAGTACTAACAAACCACCATCATAATATCAAAATTCTACATTCCAGAAATTCTTCCCTGCTTGTAGGAATACTGTGTTATCATAATGATAACAATATTCAATAATGCATCAATAATCTTTATTTCTTTTTCAAAAGCTAACTTTAGCCACTATTTCAATGAATAGATGTTTTTCTAAGAATGGTCCTCTTTGGCTTCTTTTTCATGATTTTTTTTAATACTGACAGAAAAAAATATGACTCAGTCTTAGGCATATCAGATCACTTGGCTCACTCTAATTAGTAAGAAACCTAAGTTAATTAGAAAAACCATAAATCAAGATTTGGTATCAATATAGAATTGAAAATCTCAGTGTTACTGACATTAAAAAAAATTGCATCTTTCATTGTTCCTGCATCCTTAGACACTAGTTTTGTGGGAGCATCCCTTATAGGTAGAAGAGGTTTTCCTGCACACGTGTAACATGGCTGGGTGGAGTGCTGAAGATCCTGTGGTATTGGATGGACACCCAACTCTTAGGCATTACACCACTGAGTTCCACAAACTCATGTATTTCAGCCTAGCAGCATGAAATAATTAAAAAGACATTACATTACTTCAATTGTTTTGGATCAGCTCTCCTTGTTAATCATCATCTGACTAAACCAGGACTATCGATGTAAGAGTTTGCAGGATCTGCTTTACACAGCTCCTGCAGGACTAACCCTTTGAGGACTGCTGTTGTCAAATGCTGTTCCCAGACAACATGGAATAAGTCAGGGAGAAATTATGGATGAATGCCAGATGACATAAACATGAAGTATCAATGATTTTTTATTCCAGTCTTTGAACCATGTGTTAATTGCAAAAATATGTGTAAAATTGGTGAAAATGTGGAAAATGCAGTCTGATGGGCTACTCTGTACACTGATAAAATCTATAAAGAACTAAGACATGTGTCTCTACTTAATCTTGTAATTGCCAAAGGCAGTTCAAAGGCCCTCTCCAATTCTCTTCAGTCCTCTCCCAAAATTCATGGGCTGCAAAATCTGGCATGCTTTCTTTTCTGCCAGTTAGAGAAAGACTTGTGGAGCTTTCATGTTAAGACTAGCAATACCACCTCATGTTACACCAAAGGTACAACAGTTATTAATGCTAGAAGAATGTTCTACTGTCAAATTTTGTCCTAATTGAACTATATATCTTGGTTTGTCAAAGTGCAAGGGTGAATTCTTCCCATTTGATACATTTATATTGAAAGACTTGGATATAAAAGCTTCCATCCTGACCTGGCAGCATTTTACACAGGCAGCAAGGACTGAGGTAAGCTTGGTCTGTACTCTGCATTCATGTGTCTTTCACCTGGGAAGTTTTCTCCCAGTTGTAGGATAACTGGAAATTAATATGGAAGTGAAGTTCAAATCAGATATCTAAGCCCAAACTGAGCAGAACAAGGTGCAGAGCAGTGAAAATCTGTAGCAAAATATAAAAACTCATTTTTCTCCTCATTTTACTCCTCTTAATCAGCTCACTGAAAATCTCACTCATCTTAATCATTTTCACATTTTTTCGCTAAAATCCTGTCCCACTGACCCTTTGAAATCTGTTGTTATTAAATATAGTGTCAGATGAGCATGAAGGTTTTTCCTGGGCAAACACTGGGGATTTTTTAATTAAAAAAAAATCTTGTATTTCCCTCATCTTGTGTTTAAGTTCTATAAGCTGCTGGCACCTTCTCTGGTGCTTCTTCTACAGCATGACCCACAAGTCTTTCTTTTGTCTGACACTTGCTGCTTCCTTTAATATTCTTTCATAGTCAATATAGTGAAGAAATGGCCAGTCTGAAGGCAGTGAGCCCCAGGAGATCACTCAAGCATTCCAACAGTGCTGTTTGGGAAGGTGTAGAGAAGTGGCATCTGATCTCATGGAACCACCCACATGAGAAAGTATTTCTCAGTAGTCCTTGTGGGCAGGCTCTACCCAGTTGTTTTTGTCTCTCTTTAGAGCTGCTGGCAGTAATTGTGACTCCTTACAGGTTCCTACACTTTTCATTCTCACTCCAAGAACCAGGTGATTTAGTGTCTAGAACACACAGACGTTCATGCAGTCCTAGATCTCCTCTTCCCTCCCATTCCGCCTCCCTCGATGGGCCCTCAAGCAGAATTCACTTGCTCAAATGAGATGGAAACCAAGGGACTCTTGGAATCCTGACTATGTCGGCCTGGCCTGTGATTCTCACAGAATCACTGAATGGCTGAGGTTGGAAGGGTCACCTGGAGGTCACTTGGTCAAATCCCTGCTGCTCAAGCAAAGGACACCCAGAGCTGGTTGCCCAGGACTATGTTCTGATAGCTTTTGAGTATCTCCTAGGATGGAGACTCTACAGACCCCCTGGACAATCTGTGCTAGTGCTTGGTCGCACTCACATTGGAAAAGTGTTTTTTGATGTTCAGAGGGAACTTCCTGTATTTTAGTATGTGCCCATTACTTCTGGTTCTCTCACTGGGCACCACTGAAGAGAGCCTGGCTCTGTCCTCTTTGCACCCTCCCTTTGGATACTTACCACATTGATAAATCTCCCTGAACCTTCTCTTTTCCAGGCTGAACAGTCATAGCTCTCTCAGCTGTTCCTTATAGAGAGATAGTGCAGTCCCTTTGTCATAATTGTGGCCCTTCGTTAGATTCTCCCCAGTCTCCCTTAGGGCCTCTTGTCCTGAGGATCCCCAGGCCTGGACAGAGCACACACAGTGAGGCCTCCCCAGTGCTAAGCAGAGGGGAGGGTCACTTCCCTGGACCTGCTGGCAACACTTTTCCTGATGCAGCCCAGGATACTGTTAGCTGCCCCAGGGGCAAGGACACACAGCTGGCTAGTGTTTGACCTGGGTCCTGTTCTGCAAAGCATCTTTCCAGCCGGGGGTTCCCTAGCATTTGTTGGTGCCTGGGGCTGCTCCTTCCCGGGTGCAGGACTTTACCCTTCCCCTTGTTGAACTTAGTGATGTTCCCATCAGCCCATTTCTCTAGCCTGCCCAGATCCCTCTGAATGACAACACAACCCTCTGGTCTGTCAGCCACTCTTCCCGATTTATGTCATCAGCAAACTGGCCGAGGTACACTCTTGAGAGTGTGCCCTTATGGATACTCCTCTGCTTATCCAGAGATGATAAAAGAAGATGAAAGATATCAGAGTCCTTGAAACTGTGTTCCCTGGCTTATTTGTAATTTTACAGCTGCTTTTATCCTCCCTCATATTACAGCTCATTAGATCCTGACCATGTTTCCTCAAATGGAGAAAGAAATTGGGCCCTCTTTTATTAAATTCCTTTTTTTCCCATCCAGTTTCTTTAAAATGCAAAAAAATACCTTTATCTACAAAAGTATGGACAGGAATCTATATCTATATATCTGTCTAAAAACTCATTATGTAAACATGCTCTCTGAAACGTACAAGTGTAACTTCTAAAAGCTTAAGAGACAATGTTAGGGCCTCTGCTAAAGCTCTGCAATTTCAATATGTAAGATTACAAGAATAACTGTAGTGATGGTGAAAATTAGTAAATCATATGACTGTTCCTATGTGTTTGCTATATGTCACCCTGTTTAATTCAGTCTAGGAGTAATATGAATATTTCCGTTAAGCACAGCTTAGCAGATGTCTAATATTTTTCTCAGAGCAATGTTTTGTAGAGCTGCTGTGTGTTCCAGAAAGGAAAATCAATATTATTAGTTTAAGATCTGTAACTCTCTCTGCTACTTGGCTTTAAATTACCACAATTTACTGAGGAAATAAAAGCATGTGTGGCTTCCTCAACTTTTCTTCTGAGAAAAGGGAGGTCTCACCCAAAGGGAGAGACCATGATCATGATCAGTCTGCCCACATCCTGAGACGTGGCATCATCCTGTCAGGAAACAAACAATTTCACATTAATTATAACTGGTACCATAGTTCAGATAATAAAATCTCAGCTACTCCAAGAGCAATATGAGGAAGTATGAAGCAGTGTGATGGACAACTCTGGATGTGGCTCTGATGGAGCTGGTCACTCAAAGCCATCCTCAAAGGTGGCTTTTCCATGGTTAGCAATGGGTGAAACACTCCCATAGGGAAACCATTCACTTTGAGAAGAATGAGACTAGAATTATCTAGTTTGTAAGTATTTATTATAAATAATTTGCTCTGGTCAAACCATGGTTTTACTGGTGCCTCTTGTTAAATCTATTAGAATACTGATTCAATGAGTGCAGCACAGAGAGGAAGCAATATGCCTGGTTTTTTTGTAAAATAAATGCCTTCCAAAGCTCTGTATGTGAATCCTGGAAAAGAATGGGTTTGATTTTCCCTTGAGAAATGGGCTGTTGCATTTTTGTCAATAGGCATCCTTTTCAGATATAAACCTAATTCATTCTAGCCCTGCTGAATAGTTTCAGAACCATATAACCTGGCAGCAATAATACTGTCAGCTTTCTCTCATATTAAATTCACACTTGAGGAGCTGTAGGTGATGAATTTTAGATTTCTCTAATCCTTGATGCTGCTTTCAGGTTTTGAGCAAATTAATGCAAAATCTGCTTGCCAAAAAATGTGAAAAAAGAGTCTGTAAATAAGGGTCTGAGACTTAAGGTCATACAGTAAAACACTAAAAAAACCCCATATATTTTTATATATATATATTTTTCAGAAATCCTCAAAGAGAGCTGATGTTAGGATTGAATAAATAAACCAAATAGAGATCAAAACAACTAAGGTGTTGAAGTAAACTTCAGTTATACTTGTAAATTTTAGAAAAAATGTATTTTTCTCTGGTCTGTTACGTATTGATCTTGGGAGGTAGGGGAGAGGCAGGCAATTTTAGTGCTATGCATGTTTGTACAGTATCACAAACATTAAAAGAAGAAGATATACCCATTCAAGAGGCAAACGTGATTGCTTTACACAGTGGCCTTGAGCTCTGCATTTAATTTTATGGAGAGAGCATCAGAATGAAAATCCAGAGTCAAAGGCTTGTGATCCAAGTAGGAACTAGTATGGGACTCACAGCATTCAGCTCTGGAAGGAGACAGAAAAGCAAAGAAGGGGAAATTCTGGGGGGAAAAAAAGCCTCAAGCCTAGTTCAGAAACAGATATTCCAGAGAGGAATTTGTATCCTGTTTGATGCTTTTTCTAGTGAGTATTGGTGTGGCACTACTAGCTTGTATACAGACTTCCTAGCTGAGCTGGCACAAATACTCTCTCTCAAGTGTAACTAGGATGTGAAAACAGATAATCCCATTCACCAAGGAAAGCAGGAAGACACATTGAGAACATATGGTTACTTTAAGGTCCTGCTCAGCAGCGTGCTTCTGTGTCCATTCTCAATATATGCCACAAACGCTCCCAGAAATGTACAATATGACTTCAGCTCATCTGTCCACCAGAGATTTTCTTTAGAACTGAGCATTGCAATTTATTACTGGGGAACAAACTTCCCATCCTTGCCTTAACATAGGAGCATGGCTGGATCTCAAGCAGGTTCTACCTAGATGTTTTACTTTCCTCCTTATGCTTCTTTTTTTTCCTAGAGCTATACTCTGTTCCTCATTTACTGGACTCAGAATTTAGGCAGAGTACACTTTAAAGTCATTATGATGAATGGCAAAGAAATGGTAGGCTTCAGATTGCCAATTAAGTCTAAATTGAAAAACCTTATAATAGCCACTATTTAATATGGCTTGTACAAGAGAAGATAAAAATAAATATGACAACATCATTACAGCATGAGCATGGAGAGAGTTCTGTGATCTGTTTCAGTTTTGAGGAAATTAGACTCAGTGGGAGAAGAAAAAACCCTCAGCCATAAGAACCAGCTGTAGCACTAAAGCACAGACAATAAAATTAAACCCTGATTAAAAAAAAAACCCTGAATTATGTGGGGAGATGTTTCTTTGTCATTCAGGAAGGGAGAGTTGTACATATTTCTTTTTATATCAGGAACTTCTCTGAAACTGTCCACTTTGAACCTGAAATAAGCAGAGTGCATGCTTCACATCACATTCTGGACATCAGTCTCTTTCCTTTTACAATACTCAGCCCAAGGTATGACACTACCTCCAGAATCACAAATCCAACATGTATCTACTCATTTTAGCCCTGACACCATAGAACCTGTCTCCTCACCAGGGTGTCAGAAATATCTGCAAGTATTGCTGGAAGATACAATGATTATTTATATAACTCATTAAAATGGAAAACATTGCAATTCACTCAATAGAATGTAAAAAAGTACATAGAGAGACTTTCCTCAAAGCACCAGGTTCAGGTAACCCCAAGCTAACCCCAAGCACTGAAAAATACCTTAAACCTGGTAGCAGCCAGGTTCTCTGTACACCCCAGGTGTAAAGATGCAGAGAGTAGAATCAGGCACTCGTGTACATGCTGCACTTTCCAATCCAATAGAAGTCCTTCCCACAAGGAAAGGACCCAACAAGGAAAAAGTTGCAGGGGAAAAGAAATCACAAAAGGAAAAAACAGAAGAGATTCCTGTACACTGAAATGGCCCCAAGCAACACCAAATGTAGGGAACTTTCAAATTCATTTTCACACTGAGTGCTCAGGTTTGTCACTGGTATTTGTAGCACTTGGACATCAAAAAGATGAAAGAATTTCCTGTCACTGAAATCATTCTAATTCATGGATATTTGAGGTACTCCTAAAAAGCAGTGACATATGGATATCCCAGACTAAAGTGGTGAAATGCAGCATTCCAGGATCAGCCATCACCACTGCACAGTGATAAAGAGCACAAACACACTGCATCATAGCTCCTGGTGGGCATTTTACAACATGATCACTCATTCCCTCTTCTCAGCCTGACTAGAGACAGACGTGGAGCAGTATCAGGACAATACTAACACAACAGTTGGCTCTTGTTCTGTGGTTTTCTCCCTCTCCACATTTTAACAGTATGTGGCTGTTTCTATTACTTCCTGATCTGAGTCCTGTGTGTGTGAAGATCTTGCTAATGGCTAATTGTATTCATGAAATTCTAGAAGGGAATGCATTTCAGCATGAAATACACTGTATTTCCTGCATTTATTCTTAATCAGGAAGCTCAGCTTCTAAGGAAGTATGCTGATACATCTTTATTTTTATGTCTGGCACCTTAAAAAAAAAGAAAAAAAGAAGATTGGCAAGACCACAATCTTTACTAGACTGAGGATTTAACTCCTTCAGAGCCTTGTGTTAAGGCAGTCTGAATAGGGAAGGCACCCTCATCCTTCATACTGTACTTCTGGAGAAATCTGGTAGCTCTCTGGAGGTGGAATTTCAGAGCAATGTTATTCCTGATTTCAAATGCTAGCAGGAATTTGAAAATGCAGATATCACCAGCCCACTCAAAACTGAAAGCCTGTATAGAAGGATTTTGTAATGTGCCAGCTAGATTCTTGATCACGAGAACTTCAGTTCCCACACTGAATTTGATCCACATCTCTACATCTCCTGGGGTTTATGCATCCCTAGAGAGATGCACATGAACTGAGGCAACCTAACTCCCTTCTCAAGTCATTTAATCTTAAGAATTCCACTGAAACTATGCCACCATATACCAGTTTGGCGGCATCTGCTGAGAGGACTGTTTCAATACCAGCAGATATTGATATGGATGATGACATTGTGTGCCATTGTTGCCTGGTAAATAACTTAAAGACAAGTGAAAAAATAGCCAAGCATATACAAAAACGTACCCTTCATCTAGAGTTAAAACAAACACTTAACTCATTCTGACCACAAAGAATGTTTCTTCAAAGTGAATTTCTTAAGGTTACTCTGTGGCTTAACAGGTAACCAGCTACCAAAGGGAGACCAAGAGGTAAAAATGTGCATTATAATAGAGGGTCATGAATATGCTGAAAAGACTGGAGAGTCTTGTTTATGTTTCTCAGAGAAAAAAGCTCTCATTCCATGAAACCATGCATAGTGGCAGCCAGAAGGGTTCATAGGAAAAGGCATTAATAATATATGCTAATGTTTTACGGCCTTCTTTAAAAAATTATGGTAAATGCTCTTTTCAAAGCTTGTGTACACTACATTTAGATTCCAAGCAAAATGGTTAGTTAGGGAACGGCAACTTTCTGCAGAATGATGGAGGCAACTCAGAAAATGTCTTAGTTTGGTCTGTAGTTCAAACTGTAACTCAGACCTGGAATGTGTGTGTGAATACATATGCAACTCTACATGCACACACAGCTGCATGGAGTGCTGACCCAGAGATGCAAGCTGACTGAAAACCTTTAGGGACTGATAAGGGGGAGCTGGAACATATAGTGTTCCAGTGGAGACCACTTCCTCAGCTGAGAAAATGCAGGAAGGACATCAAGACTCAGGCTGCCCCAGAAAGACCCTGCACAACTTACCCTGAGGTCTTTCAACACTTAGAAGAAAATAATGGGAGACATAGGAAGCAGCAGGTACTTCCCTTCCACTCAATTATGGCAGGAGAATATGTGAGCCCTTCCCTTCTGACTGCCCAGTGGTGCCATTTCCAGTGGGTGATTTGCCATGCTCCAGTAAAGCAGTCACCTTGGATATGCACGAGGAGGCATTGTCACCAGCTCTCCTCAAGGCACAGATTTTGGGTTGGTGGACTGGGGAGAACATTTAGACTGGACAAGTACCTGCACACAGTACAAACTGTTCTCATAGCTGCTCCTAAAAGACAACCACAGCTCAAGATAATCTATGCTTTGGCTGATAATCTTAGTAGTATTTATGGGAATTGCTGCGTAAAGTTACACATGGTGTTCCTTGCCAAAGGATCAATTTAATGTTCTGCCCTGAAGGTGCATCGGTTGTCTGAATAGTTTCCTCTTTATGGATTTAGGCAATATGAGACTGCATTTTTAGATATTCCTGGCTGGAATCCAATCCAGGACTCACAAATACATTGCTTCCGAGAAGGAAATGAAGGAGATGGGGAGGAACAGGAGTAAGTACAGACCTTGATAGTCTCTGTCAGATAGACAGAATCATTCTTCTACTGCCTGCATTGGAAGGACTGCATAAAGCAAAGACAAGTTTAAGAAATGGCTCTGAATCACTGAGCTCTGTTTCTAAGTAACCAAGAAGCTTACATTTCTGTGATGTTCATCAACCTTTCAAATTTCTTCTTTAGAAATATGATTGTGTTTACTACTCACCAGATTAGCACTTGTCAAAGTGAACCTAGTTTGGGTATTGGAGGAGGCTCCCTTCTTCTCCCCATCCCATCATTTTCAAGTATTGGTTTCATTCCTTAGTATTTTGGATCAGTTAATCTATTTGTTAACTTCTTCCTCAGGATCTGGAATGTTGTTTTTTACAATTGTTCTGCCTGAGGTGGTGCCAAGCTTGCGTGTCCTCGCTGAAACCAATTTACTGTCTTCACTTTTCCCCTTTAAGTCTTTATTCAGCTAAGGTTGGGGTATCCAGTCTGATTTCCATCACTTGCACAGTGCCCATGGAGCTAAAACAAGAACAACAAAATTATTGACAAATTTAAAAAAGGAGGAGATATGCTGATATGTGCAAGATAGTTGCAGGGACGGGAGACAATTAAGAGCTGCTTGATCATAAACAAGTCCAGCTAGGTGTGCTCAGAGACAGACATGCTACTATCAGGTTTGTCTACTCTTTCAGAAAGAAATAATTTCTGTAGATTACATTATTTCACCAGAATTATTTAGGAATTATGCTGGAACCCTGTCTACATTCCCACTGTTCTTCTGCCCAGCTCCTGGGTCATCCCTCCTTGTTGATAGGCACAGGGAGAACAGAAATGCCTGATTCTCAGTGTCCTGAGATCAACAGTAACTTTTGTGTCCATGAATCTAGGGTTTTCTTTCCTTTCACAAAAGGAGAAGCACCTTTTAATGAAGGGATATTGTTGATGTTCATCTCTGCGCAGGACCACCCAGATTCACTGTAACTCAGATCCCCATCAGATGCAGAAATTAATTCTCTCAGCTCAGTTCCCCACTGTGTCTCATGTCTAGCTCTTCAAAATGTGGAAGAAAAAAAAAGCAGAATTGGATGCTCTCTGCTTAGAAAGATGGGAATTCACAGCCAACCCACTCAAGGATTTTGTATTAGTAAGGGAGAAAAAAAGAAAAAAACCCAATGTGCCAGCTGTTGTGAAATGACATGTGGAAAAGGAAACCTTAGAGCATGTTTCTGAGATGCAACTGTGCTATCTGTAATATATACCACACACTGCATGACATGATGTCAAGGTTTTAAAGAATCCTCTGAAAATTAAAGATTATGCTTTTCTATTTTCCTAATTATTTTCTCAACATATTTCATGGCAGATCAGGTAAAAATGGTTTTCTACCATCTTAATGCGTGTTAATAGTGTCCAAATACCTGATTATTTGGTGTTTTTACTTGAAAGGGTAATTTTCATGCCAGATAACTTCTTTATCCACAGTATTTGCTCCCTTGCATATGCTTACATCTCTATTAATGCTGCTTAACTAAAAAAAGGTACCTGGCAGATGAAGATGTGCATATTTCTCCTCTGACTAATTGTTGTTTTCACCATAGCAGTATATCCACCTTCTTCTGGAAACTGAACTGTCATTAGATTTAATCTTGTGCACTGTGGCTTCTGGGAGGAAAGAAACTGCTGTAGGGTGGAAAGGGGAGGACAATGATAAATAAAAATACTTATAAGCTCAAGGTCCACCTTCAGCCAGATGAGCACAAAGCAGAAAGAAAGTGTTCTTCTTTCAGAAAATAAATTACAGAATCCTCTCTTTGAATGCAGTTGTTACATGTATCTGCCATCAACTGGAATTAGCGGAATGGGAAGAGTTACGTAAATTCTGTGTACTGATTGCACAGCACCCCAGAAGCCACTGGAAAAGCTGGCAGGGGTTGTGGGTGGAGGGTGGGAAGGTGTGGTAAAGGAGAAGAACTAGAAAAGTTATTTTTGATTCAAAAGTCTTCTTATCTGTTGTTGGAGGCTCCATTCCTGGCCTGTTGTTATGGACTTTCATGAATGTAGATGTGTACTTTTCCCTTGTTGCTGAGTGCCCTGTCAGTCAGTCCAAAGGAACTCGTTCCCTTGAGGATAACGGGCAGTTTCATGGAGACTGCAATAGATCCATGTTAATCTCTTCAGTAAGTAACAAGCTCAGCCCAAGACATTTGAAACCCAAGACATTTGAAACCTATCTCTGAAATTGCCAAGAATTTAGTGCTTCTCTAACTTGGTCACATTATCATTGATAGTTCCTTCCTCTAAAGCATCTGATAATGTCTTCAGGGCGAACAAACGCTTTCAGGTTTGTTTCAACTAGCAGCAGTACCGCATGCAGAAATCCTTTCTGGGCTACTTTCCTATTCCCAGCCATCTGTTACAATGGTTGGCCAGGCAGCTCAGAAATCCTTGGGTTTGTTTCATTGATGCATGTATGCCAGCGTAATACTAATAATACTAATAGGTTGACACAGGCAGGCTGTCAAAATCCTTCAAGGGCCACTTCTTTTGAAAGTCTCAAGGAAAAGGCTGCCAACCACCTGCCTTATTTTTCTGTAAGGCACTTTGGTACCATGGTGATGAATGCACAGAGAAGATCAAACATTGCTTTGTTATCAGCTGAGAAATCAGAATTCTTTACAGAAAGGAAAATAAAAAGTTCCATACTATTAAACTTATAAAGGGCAAGAACATCTTTTCATTGCACAGGCTGACTATGAAGCTCATTTACTATTATTCCTAGTTTTATTTGTCAGATTAACTTCCATAAAATCTATAATTGCCTTTAAAAAACCCCAAAACTCCTGCCAAGACTCCTCTGCAACAGCAGGATATCAAGGACAATGATCACAGGAAAAGCATTTAATAAAGTATCAGTCAAACAGCACTTTGTATGTACTGTGTCAGTGAAACACAACCTCCTCTGGGATAGGCCCCGTGTGCTGATGAGCTGTGGACGTTAGGAACCCATAACAGTGAAGAGAACCACCACTGTGTTTCCACCCAAACCAGAAAGCCTACACAGAGCCCTTTATTTGAAGAGAGTCAGCTCTCTTCACATGGACTTGAAAGACCATGGGTGGTTTGCACTGAATGTTTAATTGTAGGACAGATAAAGATGCTCTCTCTTTACTCCCCTGCACACCACTGTCTGGTCAGGCTTTTTAGCAGTTCTTCCAGGAAGAACAGTGTCCTGGTGGACAGAAAGCTCTACTGTCTCTGATGAGATTTGGCTTCCAGCTCATATTACTGTCCTCTTGCACCTAACACAATCCATTGGTAAAGGGGACCTTCAGGAGCAGGAAGAAGAAGGTAGATCAGGATCAGGATCAACCTTCAGGATCAGAAGGTTGTAGTGAGTTTATGACTGAAAGCAAGCAGCTGGATTTGTGGTGGCTGAGAGGGCAGCATGGATATGTGCTTGCTGGGCACCAAGGCAGTGAAGCTTGCAAGAATGAGCTCCCAGGTGTGCAGGAATGCTGGCACCAAATGGTAGGGAAGGATAGGACCGTAAGCTCAGGATAAGCTCTGCTGTAAAGAATGAGTCTGGAGTCCAAGGCCTCTACCCTGAGTTTTTCAGAATACTTCTAGTTTCTTGCAAGCAAGTAGAGGTCCTGAGTGCCAGTGTGGGGATGAGTCTTGGGGTAAAAAGGAAGGATTTACGCCTGTTAAGACCAGGAGACAGGAATAACCTGTGAAGAACTGATGCACTCTGTGTTAACAGAAGCCAATATTTAAAAATGGTAATGCTCAAATGAGAACAAGAATGGCCATAAAGCAATTCAGATCAACTGTAAACGGGAAATTAAGAGGGCAAAATAAGAGCTAGAGGAGCACTTTGGAATGGATGCTTATGCTGACAGCAAGAATGTTATGTAAATACTCAAATGCAGGAACCAGTAGGAATTGTGAGATGGTTGGATGACCAAGGTGTAGAAAGGACATTCAGGAATAAAAAAGGCATGGCAGAGAAGCTCAAATAAATCTTTTCTTTCCTTTTTGCTGATGAAGATGCTGGGGAGACACCTGCTCCCAACCCAGTGGAAATGTGGCTATGCAATACATCCCATAGCTTGGGCAGCAATGCTGCAACACCACAGCTGAATATGCTGTCTGCCGGGGTTTTTCCCATCCTGAAGTAGAGCTCAGAGGAGGTTCTGGGAACCACAGACTTGTGAGCCTCCCTCCCACCCCTGGTAAGAGGGACTCTGCTTCATAAAATAGGTCCTCAGAGTATGGGATGAACACAACCAGCTGGGAAAGAGCCAGCAAAGCTTCCATAATGGAAAGCCTCTGCTCCAGACTTCTGGACCTCTGTGGGAGTGTTAATAAGCACATGAATACAGGAGATCTGGTCAGCCTCATTCACCTGGATTTTCAAAAATTGTTTTATAATGTTCCATGTGGATGCTATTTAAGGGTGTCTCGAAGAAAATTCCTTCGGATTTAAAGGATAGAAGGCGGGGGTTGGCTAAATGGTGACTTTTTGGGATGTGGACTGCAGACGGGCTCACCTAGGAATCAGTCCTGAGATCAGTAATTTTCAGTGTCTTCATCAATTACCTGTAAAAGGACCACTGAAATCTCCACAATGGTGGAAGTAGCTGGAATCTTTCCAGCAACAAAATGCCCACCTGATGACAAGGAACTCGTAAAAATGTGTGTTTGTGTAGTGGAAGTGGGGGTAGTTGAGTTTCAGGATCAGAAAATACATGTTATGCATTTCAGAGGGAAAAATAATCCTACATGTACATGATGCTGAACTTAGAATCTGCAGTTATAACTCAAGAGGGGTCTTGGAGTTACCACTGCCAGCTCACTGAAACGTTTTTCACTGACTTTTGCTAAATTGCTGCACATTTAGTCAACAAAACACAGGAAATCATCATGAAAGAACAAGACTTTTGGCCCTAATAAAACTTTGCACAACCACAATGATCTTAAGTACTGTATATAGTCCTGTTCACTGCATCTAAAGAAAGGGAGTAAAGCTGGAGAAGTTGTGGCAAAAATCAAGTAAATGAGTACCTGTCTTTGTAAGAAGACATTAATGGAGGCTGGACCTTCAGTTTGGAGATATGGAGGTAACCTCTGGAACCTACTGCAGGTGGCTTTGGGAGGCACACTGAATCAGCAGGCTCAAGGACAAACTCATTGACCATGGAGAGATGCTAAAGGAAATAAGCAGGAATGGACCTTCAGTGCTGCTATTAAAAGAGGTATGACTGCTGAGGACACACAAGAAGGGATAACTGAAAATGGAAAGGCTCACAGACTCCTGATAGTGTCTCATTTTACCTTTGCTGGCTCTATGGGCCATTTGTTCAAGTGGATTTTTCACAGCATTTTGGCTGCTATTGGAAACAGGATATTATTGGAAACATTATTATTATTGGCCTTTTCATAAGACCCAGTAGAGATATTCTCATGTTCCTAGAGAGGTGGAAAATCAAGAAAAAACATGTAAAAGCCTTTGTCCAGGTAAGACAGATGTGAACAAATCCAATTGTTCCTTTCTGAGGACTCCCAGAAAGAAATGTTGCGACTTACTGCTCTTAGGAGATGGGGAGCTAAAGAAAAACTCGGCAGAGGAGAATGTGCACTGTTTGTTTGTGAGACACTAATTCTACAGCCAACCTCATTGCGTAAGGCCAGGTTGGAGGGCAGACTCAAAAAACAGAGCAGCAGATGAGAACGACTGTCCCAGCTTTATGAAGTAGCCTGCAAAGAGTCAAATTCAACTTGACCACAGTGAGACAAGGGAGGAGCAACACCCGAGTCCCCTGCCTAAGGCCATCATCATTATTCAGCTGCTTCTAATACAGATTTTGGACACTGAGGTAAGGTTCTGAGAAGGGAAGGAGGAACCAGACTTACAGGTCTGGTCTGCATTACAGGGTGTGAACTAAAGGACTGTCCTTGCCTTAGTGAGCAGGAGTCTAAAACAGGACACAGCAGGCAGTAACACAGGTGCTGTTGTCGAGCACAAGCAGTTGGCCTTAGAAAATTACCCTTAGAAACCTCCAAAAAACTGTCCTTGGAGATGTGACCTGCTTGTAGGATACAGCCTAAACTACTGGGCTGGGGAAGGGAAATCTATGTTGAGCAGCTATAGAGGAACTCACTTTCTTGAAAACAAAACCAGAAAAGTGTATGAAGGAAGTACACTTAAGAAGCTGAAGTCAAAGACAACCAGAGTGTAGTGATGCTCAAGGCTGGTGGGACACTAGGGAAGGAAGGCTAGTGAGAATCTGGCTATGCTAATTTGGGAATAGGATAAGGAAAAATGAACCAAATTTATATACAAAAATTGCATGTTGTTTATACAAACAACTCCTCAACTTTTTTGTGGTACCTATGAAGCAGTGCTGCCAAAGTTTAAAGCCTGGAGGCTTTTAGAAGGTTTTCCATTAATTCTGTTCTCTCCTTCATGTCTTGTGGAGTCTGTCCTTAACTTAGAGATGATGCCATTTCCAGTTACAAACTTTAGGACTGAGGAGGAAACCTGGCAAAACTGATGTGGTCAGCTCTTAGATCTTTGGGACAGCACAGGGGTAGGGAGGGAAGAGAGTGGGGGCCGCTCCTTAGCTGCTCCTTAAAGCTGAAGATTCATGGACTGTTTCAGCTCCAGGAAAACATCAGCATCTCCACAGAATCACAAAATACCAGGTTGGAAGGGACCTCAAGGATCATCTGGTCCAAACTTTCTTGGCAAAAGCACAGTCTAGACAAGACAGCTCAGAACCCTGTCCAGGTGTATCTTAACAGTGTCCAGTGTTGGGGAATCCACTGCTTTCTTGAGGGGATTATTCCAATGGTTGATTGTTCTCACTGTGAAAAATGTTCATTTTGTGTCCAGCTGGAATGTCCCCAGGAGTGACTTGTACCCATTACCTCTTGTGCTTTCCATATGACTCCTTGTAAAATGAGAGTCTCTATCTTCTTTATAGCCACCCTGTAAATCCTGGAACATGTCCTGGACAAAGTCTCCCCTGAGCCTTCTTTCCTCAAGGTGAACAAACCCAACTCTCAGCCTTTCCTCACGTGGCACACATGGCCCTTCTCTTGGACCCTCTCCATCCTGTCCACATCTTCTTGCATGGCGGGGCCCAAAACCAAACACAGTATTCCAAGTGTGGCCTGACAAGCGCTGAGTAGAGTAAGACAATGACTACTTTTTCTCTGCTGGTGGTGTCCTTGTTGATGCAACCCAGCATCCCAGGGGCTTGCTTGGCTTCAGCAGTGCACTGCTCACTCATGCTGAACTTGTTCACCAGGACCCCCAGGTCCATTTCCACTGCTCTGCTCCCTAGCCACCTGCATTCCAGGATTATGTTCTCCCAAGTGCAAAATCTTACTCTTGTCCCTGTTTAATGTCATGAGGCCACTCCTTCAGCCTATCCAGACCTTCCCGCAGTGTGTCTCTCTGGAAGTGTCCAATTCCTCTCGCAGTTTGATTTCATTGTCAGACTTCATCAGAATACACTTGATCCCATCTTCCAGACCCCTTTTGAAGATATTAAACAGTGTTGAGCCCAATATTGATCCCTGAGGGATCCCATGTGTGACAGGCTGCCAGTCTGAAAAGATCTCTCCCACCCCTCTCTGTGTGCAGCCTATCAGAGGGTTCCCCACCCACCACACGGCCCACCACAGGATGCAGCCATGGGAAATCACGCTGAAAACCTTGGAAAAATCCAGGTAGACAATGTCCACCACTCACCCCACATCAACAGAGGTTACATGGGTAACCTGCAAGTCCAGCACTGCAGTTACGTGTGCAGATTAAGATAAGAGCATGGAGTTCTTCCCACTAAAAAGAAAAACAATCAAAACATGAATTTTGGATGCCTCATTCAAGCTGCAATACCAAAGCACTTTCAAGTAGACTGTAGTAAGAACATTATCTTTGGGGCAGCAGAGAGTGAGGGACAATTAATAAAAGCTCTTGGTTCCTTCTCTGCAGAGAAGCTCAAAAATACACCTCATATGCATCCTAGAGGTCCCTACTGGAGGAAGCAGATGAAGGTTGGGTTTGCCACCTTTTGCTGTAGGGGTGAGTTTGTTATTCCATACAGCAGGAACTGAGGTAAGACTCCTAATTCCTATGAAAACCTGCTTCTGTGGCACTGGAGCCTCTTCTGTTCTTCATGGCTCTTTTTTCAGTTTCCTGTAAAATGAAAGAAGTTAATCCAACTATTCATGAGAATATTTTAAAGCATTCTTGCAACTTTTTTGCCATATTCCTCTTTTCTCATAATTTAAAAAATATGATTTGAGGAGTGGAGAAGGTGCTACAGAGCTGCTATTGCCAGTACAGACCTTGAACCCAGTGCCACCAAGACAGGGAATTGCACCAGGTACATCTTTGGTCTGTGGAATATCAACTTTTATTAGCCTCTACAGTGATGTGAGAAAGATGAAAGCAGTCTTTTGTAGTCTCTCTTTTGAAAGGATTGAATCTCTTCCAGTACTGCAGTGATGTTTTACAAAATATACAAAGTTCAACAGAATGAATTAGTATATTAAGACAAGAGCATGGAGTTCTTCCCATTAAAAAGGAAAACAATCAAAACCTAAAGTTTGGACTCATCATTCAAGATGCATTACTAATGCACTTTAAAGTAGACTATAGCAAGAAAAATAATAGTCCTCTCCCTTGCTGTAGCACCCCTCCAATTGCATGTTAAGCTGGTGGGCTTGTAAAAAACAGACTTTCCACATAAACGCGAATCCCATCTGATGCATTCCCAATGGAATTCACTGTGTGAGGCTGATTCTTCCCATTAATTTAGCCCCATTGATCAATGGTCATCTCTCTTGCCATTCCTCATTACCTGTTACTCTCGCAGGGATGTTTACCTGCCAAAGCAGCCATCAGTAAGCAAAATACTGCTGAAGTGCTGCAAAATGTCTTGGGCTTTTGTTCTTGGCTTCAGCCCAGACCACAGAGGAGGAAACTTGTCAGTGGGGTTGAGGGGACTTCCTGTAGATCTTAAGGACTACAAATTCCTATGCTGGATGGAGTAATTTCTCCAGTAACTCTTGGTTTACACTTCCCAAAAAAAGTCCTCATACTGTCCTACATCTCTAGAAATGATGCAGAGGAAAAGTTTAGGTAGTGGATAAAGCTCTATGGCTGAGTATTGGTCCTTCGTATCTGCACAGATAACAGAAGACACTGTCAAGAATTGCAGGTGAAGTATAAATGAAATGGCACTGGCAAAAGGGAACACCTAAGCACTCAGTCCACAACACTCTGCCTATTCTGATCAGGTATTTAGCACAATTCCCATTCAAAAATAATTCACACTGATCAGCTGGATCAGCATCACTGTTGATGTTCTGCATACTGCTCCTCCATTCACTTCTTTAAGGTTATTTAACCAAACTAATAAAATGCAAAAAGGGTTTTGATTTATGGGGCTGTCTTCTCAATACAGACCATTTTAAGGTTTATGTTAACTTACAGAATGTGGCTCCAAGTGAGATAAAAACCCCAGGTCATGACTACTGTAAATGGAGCTCCATGTGCTGATGAGTTTGGCTTCTGCCATTAGGAGCCAAATAAAACAGAGGCCTAGGTGAATCAGCATATGCTGTACTACTGAGCTACCTACATCTCACACAGTGATGCTATTGACTCCGATTTAATCGCATGACTACTGAAAGGAGATAAAAAAGTAAAAAGGGCAGCTGTGAGCTGGCATCAAATTTAGAAGCTGTTGAATTTCAGCTGGGAGGCTGGGAAGGTGTGCTGGACAGAGGCTGTCATTTCCTTTAAGATTACACAGAATTCATGACTATTGAATCTGAACCATGAGGTCCAGTTTGTTATTTCTCTGACCTTGCATGCAGCTTTGCTTGGAATGCAAAGGCTTGTTTTCTCTTGGCTGAAAATCCTGGGGGCTTGCCACTGAGCTGGAGCAGAAGTGTGGCTGTGGATGGGGTGTAGGAGCAGAAGTGGAGTGGGGCAGATGGAGACATGGTGTGTGAAAGCAGGAGGAGAGTGTGTGGGCAGCAGTGGGGAGAGAGCTTCATGGCTGTGGAGGGTCCCACAGAGCAGGTGCCAGAGGGAACACATGAGCCACCTAAGGCATCTTCCTCCAGGTCCCTGCAGGAAGACTCAACGCTTCCCACCCATATGGTGCCTGAGCTAACATTAGAAGCATTCATCTTGAGTGAAGTACCAGCTCAGGGAAAGGCAACAAGGCTGCTCCTAACAAATGTGAAGCTCTTCATCCACATGCCCCCACATGCCATCTGCCCAGTTCATCACCCATACAAGGGGAAGCTGGAAGAAGTTCCAGAGCGAATAGCCTAGTGAAAGCAGAGGTAACAGAGGGGAAACTGTGTCTTCAGGAGTCCTGCCAGCATTGCTTGCCAGACTGTCCATGTTTGCCATGGTGTCCATGTTTTCTGAAACACCCATAGTGACACTACTTATCAAAGACTGGTTTTCTGTTACAGTGGCAATAGTTTGGTTGTAAGCAGAGCTACAATAGGCAGTGTGAATGGCTGGATATCTTGGCTGTGTCTTTCTGCTAGGCAGAAATGCCTTGGACGAATAAAGGTGAAGTGGTCTTTACCACCACACGCAGACTTGTTATTTTCCAGCCATGAGTCTTGCACATGTTCAGGGAAGTCAGATCTTTTCTCCTTTCAGCACAAAGAACTGAGACCAAACAGACTGAGCATTAGGCTGCAGCCTCCATTGCACTCTCAGTGCACATGCCAGGTTGGAAGCAGGGGTAGGATCTCCTGAGCAAGCCCCTTAACTCCACAGGATGCATCAGGTTTTCCCCAGGGCTGCAGGAGACAGCATTTCCCCTCTCAGGCAGACACTGCAGTGCATGATAAAAGCTGGATTGTGGTGAAAGCTGTCAGGGTACAGCACAGGAGCTCTTACACTCCCGGCAGCTGGAGTGAGTTGCTTCCAGTCAGCTGGCTGAGGTTCACATTGTGGTGGTTTCCTTCTGGAGGCAACTAATCCCTGCATCAGAAATGGTTTTGCATTTTAGTAGATGTACTACTGCAAGTGTATCACAAGAAGTAATGGCCTGCCCTGTCCTCTTGCCGCTAGTGTGGGTCATATTTGACTCCAAGGCAATTTGTGTGTTTGCTATTGGATGTGGACAACAGTTTGCATTTCTGATCAGGCTGGTGTACTAGCTATAAAGTCCTACACCTCCGGTCAAAATTGTAACAAACTTCTGGATGTAAGAAAGCAAGTTCTGTCTCCAACAACAAAAAACCCATCCAGTGATTTGTCCTGTTTGAAGCCATCCTGAATGTGCTGGGTCCTTGCAAAGATGAGTCTCTTCGGCACATGACTGGATAGGAGATATTGCTGGAAGGAAGATTAGAGATCAGTGCCCAGGGGGCTGATCCAATGACTGAATCAGCAGCATTTCTCTGTATTTTAGTCACAAAATACAGGACATGCAGACATCAGACAGCAGGAAGAGGAACGCAATCAGGTGATAACGCATGCCATGTTAGGCAAAGAAACTGAACAAATAAAATCCTGTTTGTAAATAATGCAAATTGTGTTATGCCAAAACATCAGCTGGAGTCAGAGCCCTTACGAAAAGCTAAGTTTTGCAGGAGAACATCCCAAATGTTGTGTGGCTCTCCATGCTGTAAAAGAGACCTGGGTCCCTACTGCAAGATTTCCTTTTCCTTCTGTCTGGATACAGTTACCTCTTTCATGCTGTAACCTTGATCTGTATTTGTACTTCAGATCAGGCACGTCAGAGGGGAAGATGAACAGATGTGCAGGAATGCTGAGGCTTTTTGCAATATCATCACCTTGGCCAAGGAGGAAGATGGCCTTTCAAAACCTGCTGGGTACTCATTCATGAATTGATGCTGTTGCATTAATGAAGGAATTCCAGTTTAGTCTTCAATGGCTCCAAAAAATCATTAATTGTAGCACAGTACAGAGAAAAAAGCAAAAGCCCTGTGTACATGACTAAAAAAAGAAAAGAAGCAAAAAGTTGAAATGGAACTAAATCAAATAAATTACATCTACTTGAGAACCAGTCACCAATTCCATATCTGAAAAATGCTGAAGTGGCTGTATTTCATATTTTTCTGAAGCATTTGTTTAGTTTATAAGAATAGCTCTTCTTCTTCTTCAGTGGACTTTTAAAACATTAAATAACTACTCTGTAAATATTATCCTCTCAAAGTCCATTGAGATTCCTTTATTGCAGGCTGAAAACTTTTACACATTCAGTATGCAGAGGTCGTGGACTGCACAAAACCTTTTCCCCCTATCATATTACTTTATTCTTTTCCTCCAAACCCTCTAAGCTGTGCTGCAGTCTTCATTTTTTTGCACTGATAACCTTGAGAGGTGCTGTTAGGTGACTAATGAATTAAAACAGGGAAGTTAAAGATGCAAATATTCAGAATTCTCTAGAGATTCCCTCTGAGATAGTATCTAATAGGAATGAATGCCTTGGTCACACAAGCAGACCCCACAAGCATTTAAGATACAACTGGTACACAGTAAAACCCTGAGAAACAAAGATTTATTAAAGGTGCATGAAAGGTCTCAGCAGGAATGGGATGCTAAGGAGGGAAGAAAGCCCATTAAACTGCTCTCATAATGTTTTTTACACAAAACCACTGTGAGAGATCTGATTAAATACATCAAGGCAACCACTTAGGATGGGGTTTTTTTGTGTGAAGGTTTGAAAGACTTATAACTGTTCATAAGAGCTGCTGACCATGTGACCAGTTTACCTGGATGCTCCTGAGACATGATTTAATGCATCTGTATGACCTTCAGTCCTAGGCCATTTCTTGCACTTGCCACTGGACACCAAACAACCTAGCCAGTCAGAAGGGGATTATTTCCCCACAATCAGTGAGCCAGTAAAATATTATACAGAATAACAGAGGACTTATTTATTCTCTCTGCTTGACTGATTTGCTGTTAATATCTGCTGCTGTCACAGATAGGCATATAAATGGGCTTGGAAGTTCAGGAGCCTTCATGCTGGAATGCCTTGCTTAGGTGAGCATGGGAGCTGTGATCTGCTCCTGCTGACACAAACTGCAGGAAGAAAAATGTGCAAAAAGTTATTTTGCTCTCAGAGTTCCTTTGGTTGTTTGCTAGAGTTACCAAGGGGCTTCTTTTCCTTTACTCAGAGCTCAAATTCCTAATTGAGGGCTGGTGCCGAGGAATAAAGCATGGATGTGGGGCTGCTCTACTGAACTCTGAGTGGTCCTAGCCAGCTTGAGATGATCCAGAAACAGCAGCAAAACAAGGACACAGTGCAAGGGTATCTAACCATGGAAAGGACAGGTGGATTTCCAAATGATTCAATGCCTTGTGACCTTCTGAGTCTGGGTGATCTCGCTGTTGGGACATGACAAATGTTCAAGGTGGGCTGACTGCAGTTTCTGGCACTGATTCCTGATCCTGCGTAATTTCAGAACGCACGTACAGCTTTGGCTTTAATCCTGCCCAAAGTACCTCAGCTATTCTTAATGGCTGTGCTGGGATCGCTTGTTGGAGCTATGCCACAGTACAGAAAAAAATGGATGATTCATGGGGCCAAAAGAGCAAGTCATTTAAAATAAAACTTCAAAGGCATCTGGCTGATTTCTGTATTTAGCTGTCTAGTAACAAGAATTTGAACAGCTGGCCTATTAATTAAGAAGAGGGCACCCTCCTGCAAGCACTTAAACCTTTAAGTCAGTTCTGGTCAGCTATCTGAAAAGCATCTGCCCTCAGGAGAGGACTCTCTGCTTGAGATTACAACTCAGTAAAAGTACCCAGACTCTGTGCAAGGTGAGATGTTGCATTAGATCCTGATGATTAATTCTTGATAGCCCGTGCTAGACAACTGCGTGGGCACAGCAGAGCCACCTAATCCTCTCTGTGCTCTGTAAATGGCTATGGGACTGTGCCATGATTGTACTGCTCCTCCCCTTTCCTACAAAAGGCCATTTTTTCTGTCAGGAACTGTGTTGCATAAAGAAGCATGATGGCTTTAGGTGGCAAAGAGTCAAGGACAAACCTAACCATAACGTGCTCTCTCATGCAGCTATGTCAGGCATGGCTCAGTTCAGCAGACAAGATAGGAAACCAAGACAGACTCTACAATGAATTATGGGGCTTCTACCAACACCTGTTGGCCAAACTCTCAAATACCCAAGGGTGAGGGACAGAGCTCCGCATCTCACAGATCACTCTTCCCTTCTCCATGGAACAATGAACCTTCCACTGGCTGGAAAGCAGAGGCAACTGCCACATGTCCTGGACTGAAGATGAAGACAATGCCATTTACGAGTCATTTACCTGGATGTGGGATCAACGTAACACATCATTAGAGTAAAAGTAACAGTTTGAGTTTATTGTTGGCCTATGGCCAGGTTAAGGCAATATCAGTTGGTAATTATTAGCACTTACTGGGAAAAAAACCCTTGAAACAATTCTTCATTTTGAAATGTCATATTTTGAAAGCTTAAGCAGTATAGTTTAGTTAAAATATGGCAACTTGAATGGCAGGATCTACTGAAACACTGTGATTGCACGGAATTAAGAAAAATAGATATGACTGCTCCTGTGAAAGATGTCAGAAAATATCTGGATTTTTGAACACTTCAGTGAATATTTTAACAAGATTTTCAGTGCATATATCGTGGGCACACACAGATGCCCTACCTGTTAAGGCATTATTGTCAGTGCAGCAGAACAGTGAAAGACCAAATGAAGATCTTGCCTAGGAAAGCCAGGCTGCTTTCATGTCTGCAGAAATTTAAGGGTAGAAAGCTACTCAAGCCAGAAAAAGAGAAGCCAACATATCTGTAGATGACTGTATAAACCTTGCAAACTAATAACAGCATTGGCAAGGGTAGGAAATGTGAAATTGTTTTTGCATAGGGGGATTGGGTTGAGGTAGAGCAATGCAAGGCAAACTGGCCCTGAGCTTTACAAGCATGCCCTCTTTTCTAGCTTAAAAGAACCACAAATAACAGGAATCTGCAGAAGGGACAGCACACTCAGGCTTCAGCTGGTGTTGAGGGCTGCACCTCCCTGTGTTGCAGAGGCTGATGTGAGTGTGCTGCAGAGTCCCAAAGCTCTGGAGGACTGCAGCCCATGTGACATAGGGAGTACGCACAGGAAGACTCCTTCCACTCCAGCTTGCTGGAAAATGTCCCCAGAGCTGAGGAACAGGTTATCCTGCTGCACTGCTGTGACACATCTGAGGTTCTTGGTTTACCCATTTGTTGTAGAAATGCAACTTCTGTTGGTCTTGTGACTTTTTACTGAGCTACTCAATTTTGTAAACTTCTAGCTGGGCCTTCCGGGCATACTTTAATTATTAAATTAAGTTCTCATTGAGCTGGCAGAATAAACAAAGAAGTGTTCCAAGGAGAAGTGTATCTTGCCACAAATTTCATTTTGTAAAACATCAGGTTATTCTTTGTGGCCTCTAGAGCTCATACAAAATGTAAAGACTTCCTTTTCCCCTTCTGTAATCAATAGCATTTGCTGCTGCTAAGTCTGTTATTCAGGTTATTGATTGCCAGTCATTCCTACCCAGACCCATCTCCAGAAGATCCTTCAGGAAAGGAATACTAAGACATGAGGTTATCTGATGATGTGAACATGCAGTTCTTCTGAGTCCTCGAACACATTCCCTTTTGCCTATTAACACGATGCAGGAGGAGCAAGCCTCTTACTTTCACATGAAAGGTTATGGAATTTATCACTGTAAATCACTGGCAAATATAAAGTTGGATACATAAATACAGTAAAGTTAAAAACAAATAAGATTGCAACACATTAAGTGTAAGGAATGACAGAAAATATGTCTCAATGTTGGATGAGATGTTAGTTTTCCTTCCATCAGAGAACTGCATTAAGACATACATGCTTGGTAATGTCATTATTTAAAAAAACTGATGGCTTTTTGCTTTTGGGAAGAGTCACGTAACTTTGCTGGGAAGTACTTTCAGAGTGATTCTGATTCCCTTCCTGGCCCAGCTAGGATTTATCACTCTGCCTCTAGGTACACTAAATGTGCAGAAATCTGTAACAAAGAAACAGTTACAGGTGTCCTGTCATCACTTCCATCCCTCCTGAAGTGCGTGGTTGCTGCATCTTACACAGTTAGGATGCAGTGGGAGACAACAGAAATTTCCTCTGGGTCAGAAGAGCCTTTAGATGGTTCCAGGCTCTGCCAGCTGCTGAGGATTTGACCATACTCTGGTGACTGCTATTCTGCAGCTGCAGCACGATAGACTCTTGGATTAAAGCAATTAAACATGAAAGTTTAAGATATATTTTTAGTTTTCAGACAGATGTGTCCTAAAGCTTATCTATTGCCTCCCATCATGACAGTATAAACCCATTTGAAACCCTGCAGTGCAATGTCCCACCAGCAGCACTAAGACAACAGAGTGGAGGAAGATGCTCAAAGCCCTGAGCAGATGAAGCCCATTAGCATAGGATGCCTCAGTTTTTATAGATCAAAAGTAACTCTTTAAGAGCTGCAGTGGCACAACTGCAAGTGCTGCAGTGGCAGCAGTCCAACACCTTTACGTGTCACCTTTACATGTCATGTTTGCCTTGAAGAAACCAATCAGGGATCAATAGTGGACCCTTAAAGGGGCTGCTTACTTTAAATACTTCTTGCAGTTTCAGCACAATTACATTCAATTTACATTTCTGAGTCTTCTGTGTCTCTGCCACGCTACATCTCATATGCTTCTCTCTCATTCCGAGCAAGATAACAGGTACATGCTTTTCCCTCTATTAGCATTTGGGTTGATTTTAGTTAAGTGTACAAAACAGAAGACCTACTTCCAAAAGGAGACGGCAGATGTACAGATGTGCTCCACCAGCTTCACTGGCTCTTTCATTCTGCTGCTTCTTTCTGCAGTGCCTGATGCAGCACTGGGATCACTTTGATACTCAGTTGTTAATGGCAGAACCCCAGCCTTGTCCGAAACGAGCTACCTTTGCTATGAATCTTACTAGCCTTTCCTACAATGAATGCACCACTTGAGAAGGGATCATCTCCTCCTCAGGGAATAGCATATCCATTGAATTACAATCACACCAGGAAATCCTTGCTCCAGAGTACCCACGATACCCAGAGACAGTCTGAAACCTCCTCGGTTGCCTCTAGACTTTACTTTCTTCTCATCCTAAGAGCCAGAAAATGCAAGGTTAGAGAAAGGAGGACAAGTGCAAGGCTGGATCACAGCTGGAAACATAGCTCCCTGATAGAAACAACTATAATTTGGAATTCTCTCAGGAAACAAAAAATTGCCTTCAGCTATCCTTTGTACAGGGATGTAAAAGACTAAACACTGAGAAGTGTATTCAATAAAAATACTCTCAAATACTTTGACATAGCTGGAATTACCTACAAGCTGTGCAGATGTAGCACTGTCGCTGAACCCTGCTGATAATCCTCATATCTGCTCCAGCCACCCTGTGCCTACATGAAGATATTAATAGCAATTCATCTCACAGAAGCCTGCTGCTAATCTTAACTCATGGTAGTGGTGAGCTTTGCAGCCTCACCCTACCTCTGTCCAGCATGAATGCACTCTTACTAGGCTTTATTTATTTTCTTAGTAAACACCATCCTGGGAGAAGCTTTCCTGCGCCCTCTGCTGGTTTTACAAGGCACCCATTTTCATCAGAGTATTACAGCTTCCTGGGAAATACCAGTAGGTTCCCATACCTCTCTTCCATTTCCTTCTGACAAAACTGCAGCAAGATCTATAGGACACAATCACAGGTGCAAATTATACCAATTACTTCCTTCCACTTCCCTGTGACCTGCAAAGTGACTACCAATTTTCATGTTTACTCACTGGCATTTTTTCTGACCTAGACTGTTCAGGAAATTCAGACAATCCCCATCTTTTCATAACAAACAGCAGGCTTCTTTTAGCAAGTCTGCACAAAGAACAGGAGTTTCCTTGGGTTCCCTTTCATGTTGAGGAGAGTGGCAAACTCCATGCACCTACAGCCTGAACTTTATGGCCCCAAAGTAATTTGTCAGTGGATCAATTATCTCCTTGTATTTCTGCCTTCACTGCCAAGACTCCTTAAACACTTAACCACTAAGATTTTAGCAATTTTACTAGGTTATTCCCAAGACTCTTCCAGAATAATTCTTTAGTCCTTAATGTAAGTTTTGTATATTCCATGAGTGTTTTCCAAAAGCTCAAGACTGCATACTGCTCTGATGCTCAATGGTGACTTATTCTGGTATTCAAAGCCAGTTCTACAAGTTTCAATGTTCAGGTCAGTGAGTCTTAACCCTTCTATTTCCACATTTTTGTGGCATTTTATTTTGCCCTATGCATAAAGATAATCTAACTTATCCATAAACATAAAACCCTTTGATAGTATTCTCTGACTTCAAAGAAAAAGATACAAACAGTTCCCAATGGCCAGATGTTGAGACTTGTCAAATACAAGCAGGGAGGGTATACCCTCAGTGCTAGAAATCCATACCATAATCACAGGCTGGGCCAGGTCACAACTCTAATAAGGGATATGGCATCTAAAGATTCACATAGCTTGAGTCACATAGCTAAGACCATGTAAATTACTCCTAACTTTGAGAGTGAATAACCCAGAATGAACACTCTAGAATAAATTCAAATGTGCACAAGATTCAGCTAGGGATATACAATGGCAGTAACTCTACCTTGTCAGGAAAAAGGAGGTACTAATTTTTTTACCCAACTTTAGTTTAAGGTTTTGGATGTGAACACAGCCTTTCTTGAAAATTCTCTCTGCTTCAGTTTTCCTTTTACTCAAACCTGCACCTATTTTAAATGCATTAACCAGTTTACTTACTAAACACTGTGCCAAACCTGTAGCCTCCATTACAGCTCAAGATTGCTCCTCCTCAGTAAAAGCAAGAACAGCAAAAAAACTTCCAAGGCAGTAGAAAAAAGCTCAAAAACCAAAACCTAAAAAAACGCAAAAACCACTAACATGCAAAACACCAGAGACAAATCCACAAAACAAAATCCCCTGCACGGCATGGCATCATGAACCAACCCATAGCTCTGTGTGGAAGTACCCACCTCCTTACAGGAAGGTCAGAACTGGTAAAGTCATGGAAACCTTTAACATCTACACCAGCAGGACTAACACAGTGCTGCTGCCTCAGCTCTTTAACATGCAGGTTTTCTCTGCACCAGCCTCCAACAGTTCACCTGTTTAAGTGGCAGAGCCTGCCTGTTCTAACCAATACCTGTCTTGATATTACCTTGGTCACTGCATGATGATAACCAAACACCAGTACTCAGTGCGAACAACAAAAGCTGTCATCTTCAGAGTTTTGAGCAGGAAATCTGAAATTTTGTTTGACACTCATCTAAATGTTATGGTAATTCTGAGCAGTTTTTAGAAAATTAAGATTTCATTAAGTTTAATGTAAAACTACTACACTGCAATTATTAATCCAGCCCTGTGCTGGAGCATTAGGCAAGTACAGTCAGCTTCTGAGGACAGTATTAATCCAGAAGTTATGTTTTCCATCAGTGCATTTCTTCAAACAATTATTACTTAACCTTCCATGAATCTCTGCTCTCAAATTTTCACCTCACTAGTGCCAGCTAGAACTCAGCTACTATGTCTGGCATCACAACTAAAAACATTCAATACACTCCATCTGAAGCACTCATATCTAGGATCTCCCCTTGGCCTCAACCAGTTTGTAGATGCCCCCAGAAATGCGCTGCACAACTCTGCATGTACTTTCAGTCATAGTCATGACTACTATGCCACAGATTCCAATGAGGATATTTTATTCTTAAGTTAGGATCACCATTATTCCAGAAGAGACAAGTTCCCTCCTGTTCTTCTTTTTACAGAGGAAGGCACACCAGCAAACACATCAGTGTTTGATAGGTACCAAGTCCATTTTAATAACAGAATCCACAACCCAGAAACCATTAACCACCCTTCCCATAACCAGTTGTAGGCAGCCCTCTTGGGAGCTCAGAATCTGACTTGCATCCGGAAATGCATCTGCTTTGTAGCATTGTTACTCATTCCTGTCTTGAGCATCCACTTTGACTTCATCCTCTGCAGGTACTGCATGTCACGCTGCTGAGCAGAGATGGCCCCTGAAGGGAGAGAGAAGGAAAAGAGAGAGAGATCAATGTCTGTCACCTTACTTAAAACTTGCATGCAAACCAGCTGATCTGCCCACATATTTCAGCAGGTACCTATAGGTTTTCCTTGCCATACTGGCACTCTTCTTTCCACTTTTCTTTGGAGAAAGCCCAGCAGCCTCTACAAGTACCCATGACTGTGATTAAGGCAAAAGGCTGTTTTGCATTCCAAGCATGATTCTTATATTTCAAAAGTGGATGTAGATCCCACCACTGTTACCCAAATCGGAAAAGTATTCTGTCAAAGCATGACTTACTACATAATTAAATAGCAAGAGCAGTGGCTTGGACAGGCAGAAACCAAGAAATCTCAGGAAGTCACCAAATATCACAAACAATGGAATGAAAAGCTTGCACAGAAGCTGCACTGGATTTTAGAAACAAACTTCCTCTATCTGCTGGGATGTCAGGAATTAAAATGAAGTGGAACACAAGCTACTGCATAAACCCCACGTGTAAAGCAAAGTCAACCTCTGGAATTGCAGAGTGCTGACATCCCAGAGCCTCGTCCTCTGCAAAGGCCACCTGCTGTCACTCACCTGCCTGCCCCGTCCAGCCCAAGGCTCGGTACTGCTGCAGCACTCGGCCCACAGCTTTCTTGTTCTTCGCAACAGCCACGGCTCTTGTCACACCAAAACGCTGCTTGTAGTACCTCATCAAGGAACGGTGACCCACTCTGGCACCTATTCACAGGAGGGGACAGCTTATTATCCATCATGAAACACCTTCTGAAATGGAGTACTCAAGCACATTATGAAAACTATGGAAAAGCCCTACGCTGAGAAATGCTTTTAAAGGGTCCAGAACCTGAAAAAATTTTAGGACTATTAGGAACTCAATGTAATTACTGTATGAGTTACTTGAAGAAAAAACACAAAATGTGCTGTTGTTGAAGAGGGCCTTTGCTCAGATAACAAACAGACAGTTATCAGAAAAGAAAATTTTAATTAGTGGAATGAGAAGAGGGGCATACAGTGAAGCCACTTGCTGACATTCAGCAAAACTTGTGTAACTGCAGAGTTGGCAGCATTTTTCAGAATGAAAGGGCTGAGGTCCCCTCATACAAAACCACCAAACAAACAAAATAAATCAAGTGAAAGTGCCAAATGCTAAACTAGAAAAAGGCTATTTAAATAAATTAATCTACTGAATTAGTTTACGGAATTAGGTAGAAGCTGGCTCTGTACAAAAAAACCCTACATCAGATCACCTAAGTTATAGCCTCTCCAAGTTGCACTCAAACAAATATGGAAACTCTTGGAGTATACCACGGAGTCACATGATAAGGAAGAGGTAAAATGGGGAAAGCAACCCACTTCCCCAGTCCACATATCCATCAATGCTGAAGAAGCTGAACTACTTGGCAGTGACAATAATGGAAGGTGAGGACATAACCCCAAAGACACTTAAATCCAAATTACCTTCTACCTTCCCAAAGGAAAACACAACAACGGCCTGTGCTGCAGGTACTGGATGAAGATACAGAAATGCAAAGAAAGTACATTGTAACACAAACCCTGAGCCTACCTGAAGGCAGGATCAACTCCATGGTGTCATCATCATAATCCAACTCTTTCTCTGTTGGGCGCTTTCCAGGGCACTCCACATCTTTCCCATCCTCATGATCAGGGTAACTGCTCCTGTGGAAGAGCAGCAGTACATGGTTTATACATGGAGAGCAGCCATAGCTATCCAGACACACGAGGCACAGCTACAGCAAGGTACAAACATTGTCATGTTTCACCTGCCTTGGTCTGAGAGTTCCTCCCAGCAGTGCCCTGCCCTGAAGAGAGCCTGGAGACAAGGAACCCCTTTCCTCCACCCTGTTCTGCAACTCAGCACAGTTCTGTTGCTGCACTCTTAACAGTGACTTCTGGTGAAAAGCCACCACAGTGCAGGTCACCAGCCCTGCACAGCTAGTGAACAAGCACTCCCAGAAGCTCCACCTGTCACCAAAATACGAGGTATTTCTGACCAAAATGAACACAGCTTAGGAAGTTCAACAAGAGGCCTTTAAGTCACAGCAGTCCTGCTCAACTCCAGCTACCCAACAAAACCTACGTAAGAAACCCGCAGTAGGTGTTAAGTCCACAATTTGCCTACAAGGTAATGGGAAAGACAATTATGCCTTTTTATGGCCTTTGCTGGTGCACTGAAAACTAAATTCAGTAACAGCAAACATACAAAACAGAATTCAAAATGTACTTTGATGTAGGAACGTAATGTAATAATGGTCACAGAAGACAACCAATCATGTTGCAACGCTTACCTAAAAAAGTGGGAAACCAGCAATGCAAAATAAGTACTGGAACACAAAACACCACTAAATTTTAAGAATGAATAATAGTTTCTGTTGTAATATTTAACTGTCCTTTTGTCTGTCCCCACCTGTGTCCCACTCAAAGAAAAATGTCCTCACCTAAAATCATAGAAATCTGCAAATTCCAGGGCAGCATCTCCATCTGTGAAGAGTTTGCAGTGGCTTTTATCATTCATGTGAGCCTGGACTGCTTCTGTAGAGTAGAAGGATTTCCCCTTTTCATTGCACCAGATGCAGATTTTTCCAACGCCAACTTTCTCTCCTGCAGAAAACATTGGCACTTCTATTGGTCTGAACAAAATCTCCCTGGTCAGTAATTAACATTTCTGTTACAAAGCCTTCCTAGCTTGCAGGGAGACAGACTGAAGAGGAGCCTTAAGCCCTTAATTTCCAGGATAGCCCTGCTGCTGTTCCCATGCCTTGACCATATGACCCCATCAGGGACATGTCTGTGCATTTAAAGATTTCTCGTGACAAGGTATGGGTCATTCAGTATTCTCAATAATAAATTTTGCAATTTCAACACATTTTTCTATCCAATACTCCAAAATTATTTTATTCTCATCATTATTTTTAGACTTGAACGAAAATACTTTTTTTTTCCTAGCTTTTAGCTCTCTCAAAAGCATTGTAAACCAAGAGACAAATACTTGTGACTCACTGGCAGGACAACACAGTTCATATGCACACTTTAGCAACAGAATTTTGTCCCAAATTTCACATTATCTGAACAACTTTCTCAACGTCAGAAAACCATGTGAGACCTACATGGTAAATGTGGGGTACATGACCACGTTTGCTCAGCCAAGTTTTCTCTCATTCTCCCTGGAAAGTCTGTAGTCCTTCTCGTGATCAAAATATTGACAGCACTCAGACAAAAATAAAAGCAACCCAAACCAAAACAATCAATGTCATATCCAAATGAAAATAAGCACTATCAGATTATAATTATCCTGATAAAAAAATTAGAGAACATTTAGTCATACCAAGATACTTGATTAGTCCTCTGAGATCCACAAGGTACTCTATGTCTGGAATAAAGAAGCTGTGGATTTTTGTCATATGTGCCACATTTTTTGTCAGAGATCTTGAGTGATGGGGACAGAATAAGCAGTCTGTGACTGGTATTGCCCCAGCAGCAGGAATGCTTTCAGCCTCTGCCTGTTGTTCCTCATCCTCTTCTCCTTCTTCTTCCATACTTTCCATCTCTTCATCGGAGCCAATGTCTTCATCAGAATCCATATCTTCCCAGTCTTTTAAAGGAAGTTTTTAAAAAATATTTTTATTTTATATGATTACTTTCCCCAAGCAAAACAAGTCCTAATTAAGTTAGAGAAAGCCACTATAGAAAATACTACATTTTCTGTTCTTATAGCTAAGTGCCACACAGTCACTTCCCAGTGCAAGAATTTACTGTTGGCAGTAAAACAAATTTCAAGATGAACAGCAAAGCACAAGGTTGCTCATAAAAAATTTTGGCAGATCTGATACTTTTCCCTCTCCATTTTCTCAACTATTAACACTTTACTGCTGTTTCTAGGCCTTAAATTTAATTCCCCACAGCACAAGAACACAAGAATGGCTCACTGAAAACAAGACAACTCTGGCAACATCAGGAAAATACTCATTTCCAGCAATGAGGGAAAACACACTCCTGCTCACACACTTAAAAGAAAAATTAACATTCAGAAACCTACTGAGATTTTTGCAATACAATTTATGACTAACACATTATTATTAGAGAGGTGCAAGTTGGCTTCTTCTTCAGGTGTTAAGATGTTTAGAGGTAAACGTTTCTTCTCATGTAGAACAGATTCCCTGAACTGCAACTGAAATTCCAGGAGCACAAAACTGCTGTAACTGATGCAGTAATGTGACACAGGGGTTTCAGAAGCTGCAGTGAGGTTCCACCTCATTCATACCTGTCCCCTTGCTACAGCTCAATCACCTCATTGAACTGCTCCAATAAATGTGCTTGGAGCTGCACTGTCAACTACAGCACTGAAAGCACCCAGGTTAAAAACAACCCTTTTCTGGAAATTCTGGAGCTCTGATTTTTTCAGCTGTCTGCTTTCCAGGCTGACCTCCAACACAGAGCCATATTCACAGGAACAGGCCACTGGGGTGGCAGCTCTTAAATTGATTTTAACACAGACATCAACATGCTGAGAAGTGATTCCACACTGTCAGGCTAAAAAGCAACTTTCTCCCCTGGTCTTGGTGGGCAGAGGGAAACAAAAACATAAACAGTCCCACCTCTCTTCAGCTGATCAGGAAATGAGTTGGGACAACAGCAAATGATCATAAGTCGATATTTTTTTATTTATATTTCAAAAGTAGTTTTAGGGTAACCTGTGACACTAGCCTTCTTTAAAAGGAAACTTCCTTTGAAATTTTAGGTGGAAAACAATGCTCATATTAGTGACTATTTATATTCAACCTTTACACGCATTAGTGTCTGTCTGTAAGCTGAATAGCTGACAGTTCAGATACTAACACAGAGTCCTTGACTGCAAGCATGGGCCAGCCTTAATTCCTTTGTTAAACTGAAAATTTAATCAACAGCAAGACCTTTTGTGATAGAAAATACTGCACTGCTACAGAAGCAGGAGGAAGCTTTTGCTCAAACCATAGCTTATCCCAAGCCATCTTTTGTCAGTGTCTTTATTCCCCTACCTTCTTCATTATCCTCTTCTTCCTCTGCTTGTTGCTTGGCCAGCTTCCTTGCTTGCTGCTCAAACCACTGCAGTCGTGGAGGCATTTCTGGTCGTTCTCTGCTCTGTGATAAGCTGGCGCTTTCCCTGGAAACTGGAGAGCTACTTGCATTACCAGGAGGTAGAGGTGACTTCTTTGGAGATGAAGATGGCTGGGCTCTGATGGCTTGCTGAATAGCTGTGTTCATTTCATCTTTGTTTACACTCTCTGGGGCCAGCCCCTTTTCCAAGTTCTTCTCATTTAATATTTTCACCTTCTTGCTGACAGCTTGAACAGCTTTCTTCTCCAGCTCCAGGTGCTTCTTGGACTTCAGATGATTCTCATAGGCATTGAAGGTGGAGAACCTCTTGCTGCACACCGTGCAGTAAGTGGCAGTGATTTTGTTCTGCTCCTCTGCTACTGCTCTCTGTGCCAGGACTCTCTCTTGGAAATTCTCAGCAGTGACAGGAGGCATGTCAGCAACTTTACGCTTCAGGTTGTACCTGTGCCAGTCGGTTTTGTAGTGGGCGCGCTGAATGTCACCATCCTTGAAAGCCACACGACAAGTGATGCAAGTGTAAGTGGCCATTACTAGAAAGTGGGAAAAAATAAAATCATGCTAAAAAATCAAGTAACAGACCCAAAAAAGCTCCAACATAACATCCTGACAACCTTCTTGTAAGGCAGTGTTAAGCATACAGTTCTTGCACAGAATTAAATTCATTAAACACCAGCAGCAGCAATGAGTGTGGTATGCACAGGTAGGAACAATAGAGGAAACTTATAAACAAAGGACTTTGAGGTTACTTGTACCACAGCAGCAGTTGAGCATCCCAGCTCTGGATGCAGAACCCACTGTGCCTGTTGGGATTGGGATGCAGGAGAGGGCTACCAGCCACAACAACAGTATTTCAAAAGCTCTACACTTTTCACTGAAGATCAGTGACTAAAGGTTCTTAACAAGCTAATGTTCTGCCAATTCTAAGATTCCAAGGAGACCAGTGATTGCTTTGAAATAAGGGTAAAAAGGGAAAACCTTTTACCTATTTTCTATTTTCCACAGCCTTATTAAATGGAAAAAAAGAAAGCTACAGCATTGGAAGATAAAACCTCAGCTATTCTGGAGCAGTGCATATAGTGTTGACAACACTGTACCCTGTAGAGATGCTTATGTGGAGATGCAGTCAGTCATGCCTAGATCGAGCACTTGAAGCTACTGCTAACCCTGGTCTCTCTCCACTTCCCATCACTCAGCTGAGCTGTGTTACTGCAGCTGGGAGAGGACAACTGCAGAGCAGTGACCTGTCACTGATGCTGTCCTTTCCAAACCCAAACATTTCCTTCCTTCTCAGTGCTTCATGAAACTTCGCTTTTATTTTTTTATAAACAAAGCTGATGGAATCCCTTGAATGCTCCAAAAGCAAAGAGCAAAAAAATCATTATATGGAGATCACAGAAAGCAATCTCATCTTTTAACTGACTCAGAAAAACTATGGCTTAATCTGGAGAAAAAAGAAGTAAAACATCAGGATGAGGGGGTCTGAAAGCACGTAGAGGAAGAGCAGCCCCTCCCAAAAGGTACTAACAGAGAGAGGCACTGGTAGAAGTCATATAGAATCAAAACACACGTTATGAAATGCTCATTCCCTGGAACCACTGGGCTCCTTGCTTATTACTGCTTGTGCTATCTGCAGTGCTACAGTGACAGGGGGAATGCAGAAAATAAAGGCCACATTATTTTATTTGAAGCACTATAAGCATCCATTCAGTGTAACAGATGCTTTTTGTGCTTCAGAGAAAAACATATTCTTGATCCCGAGTACTCCCAGAGGCGCTCCCCTGATACCTGCAGCACTCCCTGTCCCTCTCCCAGCCCAAGTACCAATCCTGCTGCCATAAACCACTGACGCAGAGCCACGCTGGCTGTTCGGGACACACTCCTTGCAGTAAGTATGCTGAGGCAGAACACTGTTCCGGTCCATGACGGGCAGACAGAGGCTACACGCCACATTACCATGGGGGTGCTTAAAAACGCCCAACCTCCACCCGCTCCGCTCCACCCAAAAGAATGCAGCTCAGAAGAGGTGTGGACCTAGGAGAATCTAAAGCCATAAACCTTCACTTCTGACTGCTACGTGGAGACGTGTTTACAACTCAAACTGCATTAAGCACAGAAATCCCATGTAGTTACACAACACCTTCCCACAACCCGCCTGCGTTTTCCCCTCCCGTTTGAAGCCACAGGACCGAAGCCCCGAGTCCTACCTTGTGTGGGGCTCAGGAAAAGGAAACCCCAGGCACTCACAAGCCCGCAGCACAGCCAAGCCCTTCCAGACAAACCGCGATCCCCCCTGAGGCTCCTTCTTACAGATGATTTTTAGCTGCCTTCGGTTGGATTTAAACTGCGTCCGTGTCCCTAATCCCGGCGCGAGGCAGGAGTTTACTACACGGATAACAAAAAATGGGGCAAAACCTATAGAATAAAACAAGAAATAAGACGGGGTGCAGGCGACAGCCGGGAGCCTCCAGGCCAGGCGTAGCCCAGGCCGGGCTCACAGGAAGCTTGCATCCCAAGGGAGCGCAGCCGGCTCGGCTCGGCC
>VZRF01012837.1:68752-133913 GCA_013396875.1 Vireo altiloquus
AGGCCCGGGACACGCACCAGGGGCCGGCGGCGCGCGGGTGCTGGGGCGGGGCGGGGCGCGCGGGCAGGAAGCGAGCGCGCGGCGTCCGGCGGAAGAGCGCCGTGCCTGCCCCCTGGCGGCCGGAGGGCGCGATCAGGGCGGCGGCCCGGAGCGGACAGAGCAGCGGAGGGCACTCCGCCGGTGGGGCTCTGGGCTCGGTTGGTTGGGTTTTGGGTTCTGTTTTGTCTGTGTACTTGTTTTCACAGAATCAGTTAGGCTGGAAAAGATGTCTTAGATGATCGCGTCCAACCTATGACCGAACACCACCTTGTCAACACGCCCAGTGTTTCCTGAAACACCGCCAGGGACGGTGACTCCACCACCGCCCTGGGCAGCCCATTCCAGTATCTAGTCACCCTTTCTGTGAAGACATTCTTCCTAATTCCCTACCTAAGCCTTCTCTGTTGCAGCTTAAGACTGTCTTCTTGTCCTGTCACTGGTTATCTGGGAGAAAAGGCTGACCGCACCTGGCTACAGCCTCCTTTTAGGCAGCTGTACAGAGCAGTAAGGTCACCCCGTTTGTTGTTATAGGGTTTTTCCCATTTCTGGGAGTAAACACACGATGAGATGATGAAAGATAAAAACTAACACATATTTATTAAAACAATCAATATAATAGTTCCATGTTTACAAAACAGTGATCGGGCAGGTAAAGTGCTGCAGAATATTTAAATACGGACATTTTGTAATTCTCCAGTTTCTGGTTGCCCAGGTGGGGATTACTCACGGATTGCGACGCCGCTCATGTGCTGAGAACAGACATGGAGACCACGGGGACTTTGTTCAGAAGGCTGGGGCAGCCCGGGAAAAGTGCAGAACGAACACAGAACAAGTAGAACAAGTATCTCTTCAGATCCTGTTACTTTGGGTTACAATTATTTAACCTCCTCTGCATAGAATAGTATTTTTTTCCACCAACAAACAGAAGAATGGTCAGTAGGTGTGTGGTACATACACATGGAAAGCCTCTGTGCTGGGAAAGGGTGGTTTTGCACTAGACTTGACACACCTGAGGCCACCACTCAGATGGTGATCCTGTCACTCACGTGTACTGACACAAGGGGGAATTTTCCGAGTACAAAAGAGTGACCTGCATCCCTGCCCTGACATAGGTAGTTTTCTTCCATCAGGATGCGTGAAGAAGCCACTGCAAGGCACGGGAGGGTGAGCCCTTTACTGCCAGGTAAGAGCACACGTGCAACACAAGCAGTACTGATCCCAGGGCAGGATCACACGCTGTTACCCCACGGCACTGGCTCACACTATGCCCTCTACGCTGCCCGTGTGCCTTTTGACTGGAAATCGCATGCAAGCAGGCTTTCCATAGAAAAACTGCGTGTTTCAGAGCTATCTACTGCCTTATACCTGCTTACCTGTCTTCCTGCCCATGCATCCAGTTTGAAGGATGGGAAGGTGACGACAGTGCTTGGTAAGAAAGATACTGTGGACCATTGTGACAGGAATTTTTAAGGAACTGCTATTTTGTGGCTGCTGCTATAATACAGCAAAATGAAGTTTTCTCAAGGGATTTTGAACTGAAGGCAGTGTGGAAGGGATCCACAAAGGAGAGAAACATTTTCTTTGTGTTTTGCTGGCGAACTGCTGGCAGTGGAATGTATTGTGTCCAAGCAAAGTGTTTCTTACATGTGCTTGTGTGGGAGAGAAGAGATTATTTCCTGCAGAAAATTAGACATCTTCTCACTACCTGAGGAAGAATATTAAATGTTATAGAATTACATCCTTCCCATTACACAGTATTTAGGGGCTTGAATGAAATTGACTACCATGAGACAGCAGAAAAAAAAAATTTCTAAAGACTCTCAGGTAAGCAACTACATCCCTAACTTTAATGACTTACTTGTTCAAGTTTTGGTTGTGTTTTTCTTTCTGAAAAAAAAAAAAAAAATTGAGACTTGTACTGGAGAAAAATTGATCTATTTACCTATCTTGAAACCAGAAAATGGGTAATTTACAAAAAGTCTGAGAAACTCCTCCAACTGCATTTCCTTCTGATCTAATCTATTTTTCTAGAAGAGTGCCCCTGTGTTACATACTTTTATAACCACAAGTATTCTTCATAAAACAACAATAAAGTGCACGCTGTTACAATGCCACCATTGACAGCCAGCTAGTCTGTCCTGCCAATCTGCTCTGGAAAAGCCTGTGAAGGACTGCTCCCTCCCTCCTGCCTCTCCCTGTCCTGCAGGCTGTTTCCCCTTCTGGGACCAGTACTCCTGGACAAGGAAGCACACAGTTGTTTGGGTGTCCTACAAAGTTTCATCGGCAACTTGGATTTGTATTTTAACTGTACAGATTGTCCTAAACATGTGGCAAGGAAATGAGGCATTTAAGTCATCTGAGAGCTTTTTTAACTCACTGATTTTCCAACAAAAGCTTATTTTAACTTTGGCTGGGTGTTTGGTTTTTTTATTTGTTTTTTCCAAATGAGAAGAACAGGCTGGTGAAAGCTAAAGAAGAAACCTCGCAACCAATGCTGTGGAAGTGATGTGGGTCATGTTTTCTAATGATTTCCAGAAACTCAGATATTGAGATTTTGCAATTTTGAAAGCTGCATCTTGTGAGATCTATATCCAGCATCCACTTATTTCAAAATGTATTCGATAATGAAGGCACAGGCTTACCCTTTTACTGGTAAAGGACAGCAAACACGGTCAATATGCATTACTGACACAAAAAGCACATGCAACAATAAAACTAGTGTCAAAAAATCTCAGCATCCTTTCTCTTGCTATACTCTTTTTGGCCATCTGCCTGTTTTTCCACCTCAAAAGGAAAAAAAAATACAAAATGAAGTTAATTTCAAACACAGGTTTACCTACACATATGTGTTAGTGGAAGATTTTTATCATCTGTTGCTGTACTTTTTGAGGGTCCAAGATGACAGTATTCACCTCTTCAAATGCCAGCAAATGGAAATTTACTTGAAGCAGTAGTAGCAGCTGACATGGTCCCTCAACTTCACTAATGGTTTACATCACATAAAAAAAACTAGCTTTACTTCTTTCTATTTCTTGGATTACTATTGCTTAGTATTGCAACGCAGTTTTGTCACAGGTGAACAAAAAAGCCCTGGAAAAATAAGTTACCGGCTTGAAATCCCACTCACTCAGCATGTATGGACTTTAAACTGGCAAATAATTTAAACAAATTCTTTTTTGTTTTAAATTACATGCCAAGAAGAAGATTCTGAGTGTCTTCTCTAGCAACTGACCTCACCAAACACTTTAAGTATCTTAAAATATTCAGCTTGCAACACAACTTCTGTTGCAAGTGAAAGCAGCTGTCATGGAAAAAAAACCCAAACCAAAACCTACAGAATCTCAAATTAAGGAAGTGGCACCTAAAAAGCCTTTATGGTTTTTTTTAACTTCTAATATCTACTCCAAACAATAACTACCCTCACCTGCTCCCAAAAAGGTTGTTCAGTTTACACAATATTAACTTTTAAACATAAAAATTCATTGGCTGACTTCACATGGGCAATACTGCCAAGGACCAGACTCCATCAAGGAACACAGCAGGTGGTCAGTCATATAACATGCCACTTTACAACTCTACAAGCATATAACAGCAAAAAACTTGGAAATGCATCACCATATCCAAAATAATTCAAAGGTTTTAAGTATGAAATCAAGGGGTTTTTATAGTGTTGCACACATATTTAAACTCGAGTTGTGCTGATTAATGTGTTTCATATATAGTAGATGCACTACACATAATGCTAACTGTAGGGATCCATACTTTTTTGTAGGATTGAAGGAGGTGAGATGTAGTTGTAATCTCACTGCAGTCCTCTGAAAACTTGCCCTCACAATGTGAGTCATTAATTGTATTACATGATTGGAAAACTAGAGTAAATAAACTGCTGATACTGAAAATTTGGCTCAGGACCCCAAAACAAATCGTTGGCAAAAAGATAAAAAGAAACCTCTCCCCCAGTTGTTTTGAACAACTGACTTTCACCACACATCTGCAACCAAACAGTGGATAGATAATTCATTTCCATGCTATTACATTGAGGTATAACTACCAGAAACATTAAACTATCAGTATTAGCTGATATTTATCCAGTTATTTCACTCTGCAGAAGGGAAATTATTACAACACATCTAAAGGGATAGTTAAAGCTTACAGCTCAGAATTTTCTTCTCTCTCTCTCTTTTTTTTTATTTTGATTTTTTTTTAATTTTTTTTTTTTTTTTATGTTTTTTGTTTAATTTCTTCTGTGTTACCAGTTGCAACTTCCAGGTTAATGACTTCCAAGCAGATTTGAAAGGAAGCCTGAAGACTTTTTCTTTTCCTGGGATTCCTCTTCTTGGCCTTGTGAAAGTCCCAATTCTTTCTCAATCTGCTCTAGCTCAGACTGGTCTAGCAGTTCAAAATCATCAGCTTCCTCTGTGTCTGTCTCCTCGCTCAAACTGGGCGCTGCCTGTGAGGGAGCTTGCTGTAAGGACTGCAGCTGGTCTTTGATGGCAGCAGACACCGCAGCCGTGATGACATCACCAGCAATTCCACTCATTAAATTAAAGGTTTGGTCACTGGTCAAAGGCAAGGACAACCCTGCAGTGGATGGTCTCTCTTTACTCTGTCTGGAAGCGTGATCCACCTTGACATCTGTTTGTTCTTTCCTTCGTTTTTGCTGGGTGGGCAAACCGATGCTTGAGTCATCGTCATCATTTGTGCCAGCACCATTTTCTAAAGAGGGAAACTCTAAAAGATCTCTAGCAAAAGCTTCTTCATGATCACTAGGTCGGTCAAAATCTGTTACAGGGTTAACAGAAGAAAACAGTGTTAGCACTCACAAAAGGTTTCCCAAAAAGGCAGCCACATGTAAAAATGCAATTAGTAAGTGTTCATTCGAATACATTTACTAATCCATACTCTAGTAGTTCTCTACTAGGAGCATTGTGTGACATCTAAAGCAAAATGGTTTCGAGGTCATTAATCTAGCACCACAAATCAACTGGTATCAACCTAACTATTTGAACAAAATAACTTTTTAAAGCTAACTTTTTTTGGTATCTATCTGTAATGAAACAACCTATGCAAATCTTGAGCATATCTATTTCTAAGTATACCAACCACATAAAAGTCCTAAAATTTATAAAATTTATTTTTCTTCACAATATATTAGCTTTTAATATGCATGTGGAATAATAAAAAAGAATTTCTATCTGTTTAAATAAAGATTTAAAACCAATGTAAAGACTTAATTTCTTTTTCCTTTCTTGGCCAATGTTTGTATTAAAAAGGAAACAGAAACTGGAAATCTACAGATGATCAGAATTGTTTCATGTTTTCAAGAGGAAAAAAGCCAGGATGTAATCAAATAAAACATTACATGTTAATGGCTGCATTAATGAAAGAGGCAATATTTGTTACTAGAAATGTGTAAAAACATACCATGGAGTACATGGCCTGTGGAAGAGGCCTAAATAAGCACAAGGGAATGCCTTCATCAAGTATTTGAATGAGAGGGTAAAAAATAATCAGTTTGAACTTACTTTCTACGAAAATAAGCAATAGGAGCTTGTTGTAGGAGCATTCATAAAGGTTAAGAAAATACATCCTAAAAATGACTCATATGTAATTTTTTCCATTTTCTTTAGTAAAGACGGGCTGGGAAGGTGAGAAGGAAGGGTTGTGCTGTATGCAGAGTGGTGGCTCCAATGTATAGAGCTTTGACAGATGAGCCAGTCCTCAGATGCATCCCACTGGGTCTTGCACTTTCGTGTATGTTGCCTTTGCTGAAATGCTCCATGGGGAAGAAGAGTTGATGTTTATTTTTCACTTAGCAAGGCTTTGAATAGTTTCCCACATGATCCTTACAGCCAAGCTGGCGAGCGAACAGGGTAAGGGACCTGTAAGGTGGGTGGAAAAGCAGCCAGACTGGCAGGGTCAAAGGCTTCATCAGCAACACAAAGTGCAGCTGGAGGCTGGTTATTGGTGTCTGTCACAGGGGCTGAAACCAGCACTGGTCAAGGCTTTTATTAATGACTTGGATGACAGGATGGAGTGCACTCTGCAAGGTCATGGGCAGGAAGGAGCTGCTGTGGGGTAGGTGTATTTGACATTCTGGAGGTCAGGATGCCTTCAGAGGGACCTCAACAGGCTGTAGAAAGGAACAGGCTGAAAAGGAACATCATGACATTCAACAAAAGCAGATGTGAAGTCCTCCATCTGGGATGGAATAACCTGTGCAGCAGTATAGGCTTGGGGCAACAAGACAGAAAGCAGCTCTCCAGGAAAAGATCTGTGGGCAGCAAGTCAGTGGTATGCCCTTGCAGCAAGGAAGGCTGACCACACACTAAGCTGTAGTAGCAAAATTGAAGGCAGAAAGTCAGTGGAAGGGATTTTCCTCCTCTATCCAGCTACTGAGAGTGCACACTAAAGTACCTTGCCCAGTTTTGACCTCTCCAGTTCTAGACAGACAATGGCATACAGGACTGAGTCCCCTGGAGGGCCAGCATGATTATTTAGGGGACTAGAGAGCAGGATGTGTGTAGATGCTGAGAGAATGGGCCTTGTTCAGCCCCAAGAGAAGGTGGCAAAGGGGGAATCAGTTTAACTACTAAATGGGAAGGTGGAGAGAAGATGGGCCTGACTCTTCTAGAAAGTGCACGGTGAAAGGATCAGAGTAAACTGACACAAATTGGAACATGGGAAATTTGACTCACTATAAGAAAAAAACCTTTTTATCAGGAGGGTAAGCAAATATTGAAACAGGCTTTCCAGGGAAGTTGCTGAATCTCTGCCACTGGAGGTGTTCAGAATTCAAATGGTCACAGCCCTGAGAAACTTCATAAAGCTTTAATGAAGAGCTTTGAACCTGCTTTAGATAGGGAGATAGATCAGATGAATGACAATTGCTCTTTAAAACTTATGGTTCTGTGATCATACAATGCTGTCTATTTACAACTTGAAATACTAGGAAAATAATTTAAATTATTAATTTGGCCTGTAGTATCATTCTGCTTGTCATTTACAGTGAACTTTTCCTAGGAGAGATGCAAGATGAGCAGAGCAACAGATCCACAGGTAAGACTACACCAAACTACTTTTGTCCTTAATCTTTATTCCTGTAAAGTATTTACTGATAGCTTGGTCTGTAAAAAGTAAGAATTTTTTCTGGTCAAGATCAAGCCAAGTGCTTAAGAATCTTTTCCTAGTCTAAGTCATCATAGGCTCACTGCTGGCTCTTAAACAAGAGTAGTCACTGTTTCTTCGTCATCTTTTATTTGCCTAGCTTACCCACAAAAGCATTGGCAGGTTTACAAAGGTTAAAGGTAAAAGGTTTACAAAACTTAAAAGGTTTGGTCAAAGAGAGTGCTACATTGGTCACTTATGTGTTGATTTTACCCAGCACTACTTAATTATTTAGACAATTGCTGATGTACTTTAACATTTTTTAAGATGAGGACAGTTCTTACACAAACCTATACAAAATACTGTGATTAACCATAAACTCATTTCAGAGGGAAAAGTAACAACCCCAAAACCTTCTGTCCTCAAATTGTCTAATCATTTTGAGGCAACCTGCATGACTGGAATCCACTGATGATATAGATAAAGCTGTTACATACCATCAGATGTGTCTGTCTGTGGAGAATACCCCTCAGATAGGTTAAAGGTCCCATTATCGGTCCAGGATACTTCTGAGACATCTGTGTCAGACACTGACAGCTCTTTGGCAACAATTACAGGACTGACCTACACAGAAAACAGTCCCATACATGGTATTCTTGTACTCAAAAAAATCACACTACAGAAAGCCAATGCTTAGAGACTGAAAAAAGTCCCTCTTTTATGTCATAGCAACGTAAATCACCTATTTAAGCTTTAATTGTAGAAACAGGAAAATAGCATACAATGCTTAGGAGTGAAGCATCCCTCTTTGTAATAACTAAAAGCTGTATTATACTAAAGAAGCATAGAAAATTCCAGTTAGTCATTCTGAAAGTAACCCTACTGTCATGAAAGCAGGATGAGCCTGCAAATACAAAATATGCATAACGTAACAAAATGAGTAAACTTGGACCAGAAAAAACAGCCCAATATCTACAAGACCATCAAAAATTAGTTGAACAAAAAAATAATTATCCTTTACCAATTTATTCAAAAATACTCAGTTACGTCAGCCATGTATAAATTTTTATCCCATGGGATATATTCTTTTGGAGGTCATTTTCCACAGCAGAAAACCATCTTCAAAGCAATCACTGTCAAAGTCAGGTTTTATACACTACTGATCAACTACTGCAATTCCAATAAAGATTAATTTATTTACATCAACTAGTATTCTAACAGAAAAACATTTGCCATACAGTAATTTAGAATACTATGAGAAAAAGGAGATATTTGAGTGTTATCATACTATCTAGAAAGATTTTATAGATAATATACCTATTTGCACTATCATTGAAAATTATTAGACAAGTGATTACAAAAATACCTGACAAATTACGTAGGTTTTCTATTAATGTTTCCCTTTTGTATTTTAATATGATAAAAATCAACTGCAATTTCACTGTTGCAAATAAAAGTATCCATCTTTGCAATTAAATTCCAACGTAATCATTCTACAGCCAATACAAAATACGCATATTCTTAGCTCGGTAGGCCAAAGAAACCATTACCTTGAAAGCCAGAAGTCACAAATGCATTAGGTTAATTAGCATAAGGCTAAAGGTGGAGACAATGAATCACTTCTAAAGCATACTGCTTACTTCAGGAACACAGCCTCCTTGGGAAGTTAAAGTCTTCCACAGAAGAACAGAGACAACAATCTAGATAGTCTCCTATTATCTATATAGATTTTAAAAGCAAGACAGGGCTGACTGAAAAAAAAGTCACCTTAGGACACAGAGCTGATATGTCTAATTCACTGTCATCTTCTGTGGGTTTTGTTTTTGCTGTTTCTGAAAGAAAAAAGATATATTTTTTATCCTACTCATGACAATGGATTTCCAGGTTCAGTGTTTGTTCTCTGTCACACAGCTTGTGTAGCACAATAACCTTCTACCTGCTGACACAGTGTCATTTATGTACTATGCTGCCAGGGAAACGAGCCTGACTGAGAGACTGGCTGCTTATCAAAATACAGCAACCAGAGTGGCAGAGAGAACGTTATTCTGAATACATTCCGAAAATCTATTTACCTGCATTGTACTTCCTTCAGAAGACTCTGTTGCTCACCATGATATCATCTGCCCTGGCAATTTATATCTCTCTTTTAGACTACACTGCTGGTACAATGCACAGGTGTAACGTGTTGTTAGACCACGCTGTGTAGTTATCCTACCACATTACTTTTACATGAGAACATGCAATTTTCTTGATAATTGTATGTAATCTTCATTCACAAACCCCTTCTTCTACCAGCACCCAGCTACCCCATATTCACAGTCATATGCAAATATGCATACAAAGCATCCTCTGAAGTCTGGTAGAATGTTGCTCTTAACAGATAAGCAGAGATACAAATTCTGCCTCCTCTGTCTGAGAATCTTTTAAACCAATATAAAAGGAAAAACACAGTCATAGTGTTCTTGGCTGCTTCTTCTTGCAACATGCTCTTTCCTCTCTTGCGCCAACACAAGAGTTTGCGAATCCATGTGGTGAACCCGAGGGGCAAAGCAAGGTAGGGAACTTGTCTGGGTTAAACTGGAGGATGAGATACAGGAAAGAATACATCTAACCTCAACCATTTTCCCAGTGCTGGCTCGTGAAGTTTAATAAATAATCTTATAATCTTGTATTTTTATCTGCCAGTTTCACTTAAAAACTGAACAAGTAGAATAATGCATGAAAGAAAATTTCCAATGCATTACTCCTTATTTCCACTAATTATCACATTACATGGAAGAGAAGGGAAAATACACATGGTGGTTCTCCTTGGGTCTAGGAACAGCACATTGTATGATAAATGGTTACAAGAAATGCATGTTTTAAAGCAAATAGTAAGCCTATTGATGTAGAACTAATTTAAAAGGGTAGGCTACCTGCAAGTAGTGTGACTACACTACAACGGTTTAATTGCCAAAACTGGAGCATGCAAAAAAACCAAACTAAAGATAGCACTGTTCATATACATATTTTTCTTGAAAGAGCTTTATTGCTTAAAAATCTAAAAGCTTCTGAGATTAGAAAGATTTCAGGTGAGATTTTGTTTTAAATTGATTTCTCCCCTTTCCACCTAAAAACTTTGATTAATTTGTAGCTGCTATCCCATGGCAATTCTTATATGCTTTTTGAGTATTTGGAGAAGAAAACAAATTCTTTTTGCTGGAGGGAGTGAAACCAAGGCAGATTTAGATACAAGAACAGAGTTTGGTCTCTTACTGAAAATTCTGTTATGTGCTTATTTTGAGACTGTCGAGTGAGTCTCTCCTGGTCAAGTTTGCCTTATTTAAACAGAGATAAGCATTGCAAGCTTACAGCAAGTAGGTTTTTTTTCTGAAAACTTATAAGCAGTACATCTAATCACATACAAAGAACTTGCCTTGTTTCTTTCCATGAAGTAATAATTTTTTTTATCATCATACTCAGACATTTGACATACACTGTCACTCCTTACAAAGCTAGGAACAATAGCCAGGTTCAAAGCAAGAAGTATCTCTACAGCTTCCTTCTCAGGACAAACCAAACTGTCTGCAAGGTGAATAAAATGCTCTGCATACAGAAAAACATTACTTGGGACTATAATTAATTACTCACCAGATCTCTCTTTTTTCTTCTGGTTGATATATTCCACTATTCCAAAATCTAGTTTCATCAGAGCAGCCTTTATTTTGCTGCACAGTTTCTGTCCAAATTCATTGCACTTAAGGAAGGGACATAAAAAGGCACACAGTACTGTGATAAAAATGAAGACAGAGAAAAAAGTTGTATTGAAATATTGCTGTACAAGAAGTCACTCAATAAAGCTTAAACAATGCCTTTGCATAAGGTAACTACTAATTTTACATAATACAGTTAGTTTTACATTAAAATGCACTGTGAAATGCCCATGTCAGACACTTTTAAGGTCAAATCCAGTTTTCAGGAGCCATTCCTACTCATCACAGAAAATACCATTACATTCAAATAAATTGACATATTTTTTACTATCAGTAAGACACAATTTATGGTCATTATAACATTTATCATTACCTTGACTTAGCCTGATTTTGATATCTTGACCTGACAAACATGACTATGCAACATTGTCACACACTGAAAAAACTTTTAAGCTGGCTTCCATATGACAAAAAAATGTAAAAAATTTCTTCCTTATATCTAATCTAAATTGACCATCCTTCAGTCTAGAACCATTACCTCTTGTGCTATTGCAACAGGCACTGCTCAAATGTTTGTCCCTAGCTTTCTTATAAACCATCTTTAGGAACTGAAAGGCCTCTTCCCAGAGCGTTCTCTTCTCCAGGCTGAACATCCCCAACTCATTCAGCCTATCTTCATAGGAGAGGTGCTCCAGCCCTCTGATCATCTCCATGTCCCTCCTTTGGACTAAACTGTCATTCCTGTGCTGAGGACCCCCAGGACTCCAGGTGGGGTCTCACCAGAGCAGAGCCGAGGGGCAGAATCCCCTCCCTCACCCTGCTGCCCACACTGCTTTGGATGCAGCCCAGGACACGTTTGGCTCTCTGGGCTGGGAGTGCTCATGGCTGGGTCATGTCCAGCCTCTCATCCCCAGCACCCCCAGGTCCTTCTCAGCAGGGCTGCTCTCCATCTGTTCAGCCTCCAGCCTGGGTTGGTACCAGGGGTTGCCCTGACCCAGGTGCAGCACCTTGCACTCAGTCTTGTTAAACCTCATGAGATTCCCATGGACCCACTTCCAGAGCTCGTCCAGGTCCCTCTGGATGGCATCCTAACCCTCAGACTTGTCAACTGCACCACAGATATTGGTGTCTTCTGCAAACTTGCATGTGTGTGTAAACAGATACATAAATAAATAAATACTCCCTATACAGAGACCAAATAATGAACAATACACACATACACAAATCATGACTGAAAAAGAGACCATACTTACACAAGACATAGGAGAGGACAACTCCAGGAATGTAACTTCCCAAGACAGTGAAAAATGTACATATGCTGCAGACTAGTAGGCAAAACTGGCAAAAACATTAAAATTCACCATTACACTTTCACTTAAATTACTAGATCATTTTGCAAATGAAAGATGTTGCATGCTAATGAAATCTAGAATGCAGTGCAAAACTGAAGTTTGTTTTTAAAACTGGGAAATACTTTTAACACTTCTGGTGAAAATAAGCATCAAACAGTCTATTTTGGATAATTAGGATGCATCTCCTACCATAAAAACAAGCTATTTTTATTCATTTACTGTAAAGCTTGAATGAGCTCATGTTTATTGTTAAAATTACTAGAAATTACACCCTCATTGCATGAAAAAAGACTGGACGGTTTATATGCAGGAAAAAACCCAACTCAATAATTGCAATATTACAGTGCATACTTGCTGCATGCTTACAAAAGCAAAACATCCTCTCCCTAGCTACAGCTCTCTCCCCTGTTGTGTCGCTTTGTGAAACTCTTTTCTCTCATATGCTGGCAAGCAATCTCTTAATGCTTGTTGGCTGCTCTAGCAACCCTGTTAACAAGAAGACTGAGCTGAATTTTCAATATAAAATTTGAGATTTGGCCTTTGTGTTGACTGAGATGTAACAGTGCATCTTTCACAACTGCACAGTGCTGAGTACACAACAGATCTGTTGAAAGTTTGCAGAAAGGATCCATTTGCTTTTGGAGCTGAATTGCAATGAAATGGTTAATTCAAAGAAGTTTTGCACACAGTATTACTGCTTAATTTGCTTCTAATTATAGCAGAAAAATAATGACATGGCTTAGAGAATGAGGTCAGGGAAAAGAAGGGAAAACATCCTACCAAAATTAGCTTTTCTAAACCAGTATTAGCTATCTCTTAACATATAGCTACTGTCATGTTACCACATTACTGATACCTTATTTCCTTACTTCACTGTAAACTTACTTCTTTTAAATATAACTTTACTGTCCAAACACAGAACTGCTCTTTATGTAATTTATTCTTTTTTTTAGAGGTATTTCATCCTGTTTGTCATCTGTATTCAGTCTAAACTGCTAATATTTGAGTGTGGTACTACATACTTTCTATTTGCTAATTCTGAATGGTCTGTTTTCAGGAAAGATTTTCTGGCAAAATGAAGAGGTTAAAAGAGGAGAAAAAGCCTCATAGTCTTCTTTTACCGTGTATTTAGCAATACAAATATAAAAATGTAATCTACTATTATCATAATATACTTCTACATAATTTATATTTTTATTCGGAAAAAAACCCTGCTTCACTTTTGACTAGAAGTAAACAACGATATTCTTCCTAGTTGGAGGAAAAAAAGCCTTATTCTTGCTTGCTTCTTTGTGAACTGAGTTCTTCAGATTAGTCTTTCTAGTAAAAAAAAAAAGGGAAAATCACCAACTATAAGTGTATAAAAGAAAAATTATCACAATAAAGTATGAGAAACTCTCTTCATGCAGCTATTCCTGAAAACTAGTTATTTGAGAAAAAAACCTTGTTTATGTCTAGGAACACGCCTATTTACTTTGCTTTTCCAAGTTTTTATTAAATTCTGATGTCTTAGATTTCCTTCAAAAATTCCACTGAATAACTGGTGAAGTTCAAACAGCTGTAAGGGGATGGACTGTATTGCTATAAACTTCACTGTGAACAGCTTTTCTCACTGACTACCTACCCATATTCTTCACAGCAAAAAAAGTTAGCAGAAACTCATGACTGAATGTATTGGAATTCACATTTCCTTTTTTTGCTTGCTCACTTGTTTTTATACATCTATGTCACCTTTTTATTAAATCATATAGAACTGTTAATCTTACTGGGGAGTACTTACCTTGCCAGGGTTTTGTTCCTTAAAGTGGGACATTTCTTGAAGAAATACAAATAAATTCATCAGTGCTTCTGAAATGCACTGATTTATTCTGGGTCTGTAGTCTTGACCAGAACTGGTGACTTTCCAGCTGAATAAAACAAACAGAAATACCCAACTTTATTTACAGCTCATATGAAAGTTGAAACTGGTTGAAAACATCATGTTGTAAAGCCATAGCCTTTGGCAATTCAATGGCAGCTGCTATGCTAGACACCTATGCTTGTTTCTATGTATTTTATATTGAGCTAATTTGATCTTTTTAACTAAAAAAAATTAATCTGTTCAGTAGTAGCAATTTTCAGTCCATACAAAAATTACTGCTTAGTCATTCTGGTCATATGGAGACATTGAGTTAAAGGCACAATTGTCATCTAAATCAAGCAACTGACATCAGACTTGCTTTTTAATATTAGTTTTCCTTTTAAAAATATACCACAGTACTTTTCATTGCCACAAGATGGCCATAGATATTAATCCATTTCATTTTATGCATAGAATCCTTGTGGTTTTTCTTTTCTATTTTTTATCTTGTTCTGCAAACTATGATGATGAAATTGCTACCCAACCTAGAAAAAAAACCAAAGAAATTGCTCTTGAAGTCTTCCTGTTTACATTCATTTTCCTCCTGAATATTAGTTTTTCTGTTATTTTGAAAGGACTGTTTCTAAAGCTTATCCTATGACTTCAGTACTTTTAATAAAACAATAACCCCCCCCCCCCAATAAGACCTATACCAAAAAATTTGCTGAAAACCATGAGAAAGCATATGTGACTATCACATGGGCTGAACAGTTTATCCAATATTGAGCTTAAATGGTCACATTATATACCTTTGTGGAATAAACAAACCATCTACAACAAAGCTGTTTTATGAAACAACAAATAATAATGGAGACATACACAGGCCAGTCAATGTCAGATCAAACTGGTACCAAGAATGGACGAACCACCGTGCAAACACTGAGAATCTGAAGTAAATGCCACACCTGCTTTATTGAGTTACCTTTCGCATAATGCACTGCTGAGTACAGCCAGCTTTGATCACAGCGAATGCAAGCCAGCCATGAGCAACTCTGGTTGAGTTATTATACTGAGATGTATAACTCATTGCATGTCTAATCCATCACTGCCTTAATAGTAAACATTTTGTAACAGGTGGATTGAACTACAAGATAAATAAAAATTACATTATAAAGAAATGCCTGTACAAGGATCGGTGCACAGCCATAAGGGGACACACAAACGGTCGGATCAAACTCCCAAATCCTATCAGCTACACCATCTCCGCAGTCTCATTTTCACAAAAAGGCACAATTTTGGTTAAAAATGGTTCACGGAGACCCTTTCCTGCCTCCCGGCTGTCCTTGCTCACCACGAGGTGGTGGCACAGCCGCGCGGGCACCAGTCAGGGATGGGAGCGGCGGGGGGACAGGGCCACACTGCCCGGAGGGGACACAGCCACACTGCCCGGAGGGGACACGGCCACACTGCCCCGAGGGGACACAGCCACACTGCCCCGAGGGGACACAGCCACACTGCCCCGAGGGGACAGGGCCACACTGCCCGGAGGGGACACGGCCACACTGCCCGGAGGGGACACAGCCACACTGCCCTTAGGGGACACAGCCACACTGCCCCGAGGGGACAGGGCCACACTGCCCGGAGGGGACACGGCCACACTACCCCGAGGGGACACAGCCACACTGCCCTTAGGGGACACAGCCACACTGCCCTTAAGGGACACAGCCACACTGCCCTTAGGGGACCGCGAGCCACAGAAAACGGCGGCTTCAGCCACGGGATAAGGTTCATTTAAGTCCAAACCCCAAAAGTGGTGCCCTGTTCCTGATTGCATTATAGTGTTGCAGTGGTGTGATTTCCTCTTACATTACAACACAGCCAGGGTGAGGGGGTTTTTCCTCCCTTTTGAGAAAAAATCCAGTGAACTATTTAAAACAGTGCACCTGAAATACACAGGATAAGAGCCCCATGTCTTGGACTAGGTGACTTTTGCAATTTCCCAGCCATGCAAGGCACTAAATGAAGATATTTGCCCCCAACAGGGGATGTCAATAAAACCATAACGTAACTCACAGAGATCACTGCAGGAACCGAGCTGGCAGGATGAGCAATGTTACACAGAATTTTCTGTCTGCATCCCACCCACAAAAGAGATTTCAATTTCCATCATCTCTGATAATTAATGCCTTCAGAAAAGTATTATGCAAGGGTTTTGGCCTACAGGAACTGCAATTTTTATGGATAGGCTACTCCCCCTAAAGAAACACTGCTTTCAGCTTTTGTAAACCATTCTACAGCATTAATAGTTAGTATTTTAAGAGCTGCCCAATTATTCCAGTACTGAAAACTACTATTATGAAAGTGTTTTGAATAACAAAATCCTTTTACAGACTTTTATTCCTACCCTTTATTTAAAATTGTTGACAATCAAAGTAGAATTTTGTGGAAGCACAAAGCAAAAATGGACAGGCCTGATGCATACTATCAAATTAGAACTTCAAAATATTTAGGACAATTGCAGATACTCACTTTAATAATTTTCAGCTAATAGCAAAAAAAGAGAGGGGGGAAAGATGAAAGCATAAAGTACAATAAGAATGCAAACTATTTGCACATATGCTAGCCACTAATATAGAGACAACATAAATTAAAGGGGAGATATAACAAGGCACAATTGGATAGCTAGTAACAATTCAAAATAAAATGTATCTTATGAAGAAAAAGTGCACATTTGCAGGGGAAGTTCTCTGGGAGTTGCTTTGCTTGGTTGTTAGTGATGCTTTCTTTAGCCAAGTTGTTAAAAGCGTGAGCTGCAGTGCAGATAAAATATACTGCCATATGCTTTAGTCCTGTGGTTCACATGTGGTGCAAGAACACAAGCAAGAGGAGGGGATGGTACAGGTGAAATTTGCTTCAAAACTTTGCAAACCCACTACTAAGCTCCACAAAAGAGTACTTAGCAGTTGCTTCTAGGCCACAAGGAATCGTTAAGACACCTTTGTCAGTTCTAAAATAGCTACAGTTTTCTATTCTACAAGGAACACCAGGGACTGTTTTGAAGCCTTATTCTGGTCTCAGGCAATTAGAGATATAAGAAAGTCAGCATGCTGATCTTCAGTGTGACAGCCAGATACACATGCTACCTCTTCTTGTTCACACCTCCCAACAACTACCAGCCTTGGTGATGTCTTTTTACCCTGAGCCCACTTAAATGGCACTGCTACCCACAGTCCAGAGGGTTGGAACAAGGGGGAAGCAACAGATCCTGGGGAAGGGGGTATGAGAAAGAGAGAAGATACATCATTCAGTGGTATGTGCAACATATATATGTACACAAAGACAGAGAGGTTATGTCATGGCCCTGTAAAAACAGAGATAACTATTACGCCTGCATTAGATCAAAAGGAAACAGGCACACAATGATGCATACTCCAGAGAAATCCATTTTCCAATGATCACATTTAAAGATAAAAAGAAGCTATGTGAAGTGATAATTAAAGTGGAGTGCCTGACTACGACATAAGTAAACCAAGAACATAAAAACTATTTTAGCATAATATTAGTGGGGTTACTCGCAATACCTTAATACAGGACTTAAATGTAAATCCTACACTTCCTGCCAAAACAGCTTTGGAGACTGCTGTCCAGGTGCCCCTTTGGGGATAAGCAGCCAACTCTCTCTGAATACTTTCAAAGGCTTTTGTGGATTATTTAGAAAGAATATTTTATGTTCCTCATCCCTCACCTTTAGTTTGATATACAATGCTGCACTTCCATTCTAAAACTGTCAATAGAGTTGAGGGTGTTCAGAAAAAATAAATTACTCACATCCTTCTGACTGCCTATTGCATCATTTCTATAACTGAGCAAATATATAAACTGTTGCCTAGTAATTGTAAAAAAACCTTACCCAAAACACTCTACCACCCAGACGCTTCCACCGATCACAGTCACAAACTCTGGCCAGAAGTCAGTGGCATTACATTCGCTAAAAATGACTGATGGTGTCATGCTCTCATTTTGTAGCTAGACATCTGTTCAAGCAAAGCCCCATCACATTTCTCTCAGAAAGGTCAGCAGGTCTCATGTTACTGGTTTAAAGATCTCTCCGTGATGTGCTGGATTTTTTAACATTATGTGGACACAGTTTTCCCTGTATCTTCATGCAGATATGCTACTCAGAACTGCAGCAGTGACAGAGAACACCATTATGTGGTGCATCAGAAGGACTGCACCCACATAAACATAAAGTTAGTAATTATAGTGCTTCTAAACCCTCTTAATTTCTCAACTAACCACACACATCTGAAGCCTGTGCCCTCTGTAATTTTCAGGGTAACTTAGAATGTAGTAGTCAAGATGGAAGAACCGAAAGTCACATTCCCAAAGATATGTAAATAAAAATGTAGGTAATATGGCTATTTTGTAGTTTTTAAAAAGGTAATATCTAGAACTTATAGAATGGTGCAACTGTAAGGGGTTTGGATATCAAAGGACAAACAGGCAACCAGGAGTTCATCATGAAACTTAACCAAATGAAATCCAGTGTGTAAACTGTTAGCACACCCCAATCAAGCAGGTCTACCTTTTCAGAGCTTTCACAGGTTTCTGCTGTAAAAAGAAGGCATCGCAGTGCAGAAGGGAGTGATTATAGTGATACAGTTTTTCTCTGAAGCAAACATTTTATACCTGAAGACCTAAACAAAAATGTAGGTTTTGAAATTTTTCTTCTAAATTATTAAGCTACAGAGATAAAGGTTTAAAATAGTATCTAGACTAAAAAGATTTGTGTAATTTTTTTTTTTTTTTACATATACTTTTCAGGAGGGCATACACTCAAAATGACAATAAACATCCTTTTCTCTTTCCAAAATATAAAATTGTGTTAAAAGGACTATTTCACAGTAAGTGCATTAAAGTACAAACGACAAAACCTCTAAAATCTACTATTGAGCTGTGGTGGAACACAACGCGCTATTGATTAGCCTTATAGAAACACAATGTAACACATCTGTGAATGTTATGTGCACTATGTGGAAAGACAGAATGGCCAGCACCACTGAACTCACAGCACAGCACCGTAATGACCCATGTGGCTAATTTTAAATGTGACTATATAGAACTGTGCTCAATTCTGTGCCACTTTTGTATCCTATGCAACCATTAAGTAAACTAAAATAATTATATTTATGTGATGCGGCCATGACGAAGTCAACAAGACCTGCTATTTAAATGAATCACTGGGACACCATGTAAAATCCCCCTTGCTTCAAAGACTTTTGCGAAAGGATGCTGTATTCACTGAAAGAAAAAGCAAAAACAGGAAGCATCCACAATTACACCTCATTCTTAGACTTCAGAGGGAATCTTCATCTACAACCTTTCTGCTACAAATATTACAAAGCTTTTCTAACAGAAATCTCTCCAGCTTGTAAATATCCATATGCACCTTATTTCCCATTGCTAATCCACAGGTGCTGCAAAGATTTAGGCTCACTAACATGTAGTACTGTGGCTAACATCCTTTTAACTGGTCACATTTGACTATCCCTTCAATGCTGAGACTTTGGTACCCTTGGAATCTCTAAGATATACAGACAGATCTTGTTTTTAAATTGAAGCTGGAGAATGTAGCTATCAGCCTTAAAGAGTAGCTAACATTTCCCAATCCCAAATCCCCTTTAATTATCATACCTCCAGTAGTTCAAATACATTGTTTATAAGAACAAAATTAATTAATACTTTGCAACATTGCTTCTCAAACTTTTGAAGTGTTTTCTTCCTCGCCTCATCTATCTTCATCTGACACTTCAATTTTGTGCTTCTTATTAAGAGTGGATCAGTCCAATTTGCTGTTCCTGTTTTGTTTTTTTTTTCTTTCCAAGGGAAGGTATGGAATAAAAAGCTGAAAAAAGATCTTATTTCACAGCTTTCAGTAACATGCATGCCCCCTTTCATTTCCCGACCAAGATGATTTCTTTTCTCTTAATATTACTGTACAAGAAATATGTTTAAATCATCAGCATTTGTTGAGGCTGGATGTGCCTTTTTCAATGGACTGCACAGCAGACTGGTAAGGCCACGTGACTTTCCACAAAACATCATATAAGCAACCTTTCATCCCTGACTCTATATGCTCCTTGCACAGTGTGTTAAACTAAAGCCATAACTGTATTTCTTCTCAACCGACAGGAGAACATTGTATCACTGGTGTCCTGCTAAACAATATCAATCCTATAAATGAAGGCAGTTTTTTTGCTTTTATTACTAGTCAAGAAGTAAGTTTTCTGAAAATAAAAGCAAACCTATTCTTATAAAAATACACTGAAGTGTTCTGCAAAGAGATAGGGGAATTCATCTTGTCCAACAGATTGCTTAAAAAAAAAGCAAATGACCCCTCACTAACAGGATTTTATTCCTGTTATGTTCATCTCTTCTACACAGGTATAATACATCAGTCATCCTATGAAGTATTAATAAGGAACTGCATTGTATTTCCTTAGCTAACCAAACATGAACTGGTTAATTCCAGCTTTTTTTGAAGGTAATTCCAGTATACAAGTTCCTCGACACAGCAGCCAGTATTGAATGTTATCTGTTACTTTTTGCTGCATGTCCTGCTAAAATGAACAAAATATACTTCAAGTAAATTGGAGCGTTTAATTGTTGAACTCCTCTTGAGGGACTCTGCTGAGCAGACTGGTAGGTCAGCTCTTACAGGAAATCCTTCCCCTGACCTGCACTACTCCCATCCAGCTCCCCTGAGGAGAACAGCAGCTACTACTGCAGTGCCAGGTCATTCAAACCATGATCTGACAGTCAAGGGCCATTAGTCCAAACTCATGACTTAGTCATTATGTGTAGATTTTTAAAAACTTTTCTTTGCATGAAAATTGAGTGCTTCAGTGCCATGTAAATACTGTTATTGACTTGCTTTCTGTTTAGTAAAGACTATAATGCTATTTACTATGTGCTGTTGTCCTTTTACCAAGACTGTACAAGGCCTGGGATCTTTCAGGTCAGGTTCCCATGTTAACAGACACTGGTAACACAAAAGAGACATTTTTGTTCAAAAAAGTAAGGAAACTCCTTACTAAGCAACAGGACCATGAAGTTCCATTTACAGAACTTTAAACAGATCTGCCCAGCTGTTGGAAGCAATTCTTTCAGGTTTATTTTTCTCTTGCAAAGACAACTCTTTTAGTCCTTTTTCACAAAATCAACTAATTTTCTTCCTCCACAGCCTCTACATTCTTCAGCTGGGATATTCCTAGTTCAAGGCCTTTCAAAGTCAAACAGCTAGGAAAGATGAGCTAAGTATTCCCTGAAGTGCAGAGAAGCTGCACAAAAAAAAAAAAGGAAAACTGGATTTTCGAGTGCCAAGGTAGTTTTTTTTAAAAATTACTTTCTCTGTTACCTAACAAGATGGTTGTAACCTTTTCTGTCCAAAACTTCATTTTGACTCTTTTCAGTGAGTCTGAATGTATTTTGTACAGGTAGGTTATCACTTATTACTCTGATGCATTAATGAGAGTTCCTAAAGCCATGTACTTCCACCACTTCAGGACCAATATTTACAGTATCTTTTATACATTCTTGATTATCATTAAATTCCTCACAAACTGTAATTTTTTTTTAAAAAAATAGACTATACTATACAGGTTTGTGTTACACCAAACCTGTAGTGGACCTGATGATAAAGAATTACTGAGGGAAAATACCTCCTTATGCAAAATTGTTTTCAATCCTCTACCTGTGGCCACATATTTTCTCACTGTTCTTCATCTGTTACCATCCATGATTGTGTGCCAAAACAAAACAGAAGATATGAGTGGGCACCTGCTCTTTGTAACTCTTAGCTTTTTGGTTAGCCTTACTAAGATGTATTTGCACATCCGTTCCTTTGCTTATTTTTCATTTAAATTCACAGTATGACTAACAGACTATTGACCAATGCCACATATTTAACTATGATGTCACGACGTTCATGAAATACACTTGTGACACAATATTACATATTTTCTGAAGTAGGACATGAACTCGAGATGAGAGAGGATGTAAGAAGTATTTGAATCTGAGAAGGGCCTACAAGGAGGGCAGTGCACTGAAACCCATCAGGGATCAAAGCTCATTTTGTACCTTCTACAAAAATATCACTGTTCTCCTTTTGCAAATACATACAAGCTGAAGTTTTCATTCAGTGTGCCCTTAAAATTACACCATTATCTGTGCATTCACATTATAATTTCTTCTTTTGCAATTCTAAGATTAATTGCTCCTGTACAGCTCCCATAGCTCCTCCTTCTATTCCCTCCTGTTTAACTTGGACCAAAATATTCTGACCTCCACCAAACCTCATTAGCACTTCTCTAGCAATGTTCTCCAGTTATATCCTATTTGTTATGACCAAGAAAAAAAGGCAAATTAATTTCAGGAAAAAAACTGGAACTTTTGATTAAACTACTTTCTCAAACCCTTTTGTTCAATAGCAAAGACACAAAAGGATGAGGGATGAGCATCAGGGTCAGTTAATTTAATGGCAGCTTGAAAAATTATAAATGAGCAGAGCAGTCTCTGTTATGCTTTCCGAGGTTACTGCTTTAGAAAAGCTCATCCTTTTTCTTCCAAAACCAAAACAAAAGCCCCCAAATTTGACAGAAAAAGATGCCTTAGAGCCTTAGGTGTCGTTTCTTCTGTTTAGCTGCCAAAGTTTGCTGCAAGCCTTTGTACAGAAAGAATTGTGAACAAAATAAATTAGATATTATTATAAAGCTGAAAACTTTTTTTAAGGGGTCACACATATTTCAGTTTTTCTTTATTGAAAAATAAAAAATTGAACAAAGTAGAAGCCTCACTAAACATTTGTTAAAGAATAGCAAGTAATACTTTGGTGTTTATCAGCAATGAGTCAGCATTTCCTTAAGAGAAGAAAAAATGCTACCTGCAACTACCATTAATTGCAAATCTATGTCACATATATAGGGCACAACCCAGATATCCCTGCAAACGGAAATGCGTAGGTGACCCCACCCCAATTATGCCCCTGGGGATCCATTCACCCACGCTCATCCAGTTAGGGGGCAGTGCTTGAATGTGCTGCTCTACAACAAAAAACCAGAACTATCTCCTGTATTTTGTCTCACAACACATTGACAAATATACTGGAAAAACACGCTCGTAAATGTTCAGATTTAAATTTAACTAGAAGAAATTAAATCCAAAGCCATAATAAAATGCTCACTCCTGATCTTTGTAATTGCTTAATTTCTTAAATTTACCTCTGTATTCTGGCATTTTGATCGCTAACTTCTAAAAAAAAAAAAAGCATCTATTTCTACCTACATGAAAAATACTCTTTTTACAACAGCAACTATTTTGTTAACACCATTTTAGAGCCAACATTTTGATTAGCATCAAGACTACAGAAAAACCATGTAAGCTTTAAGAAATCTAGATTTTAAACTCCGTCATAGCCAAACATCAATAACATCTACTTTTCAAATACCTATTTTAAAAACTATTTGACTAAATTTAATTAGTGCATTTATTTCATATGAATCTGCTGGATCATATTTGAGAAAATATTACTTTTAAAATTGTTACCAGGTTTTGGATCTAATTACTGTTTTTTTAATCCTGACTGTTGGTTATATCAGCTAATTAAAATAAAAGCTGAACTTCAGAAAAACAGGCATTATCTCAAAGGGACACAATGCCCTATGTCACAGAAATGAGTTAGGGTTCTGTCAGTAGCGTGGCTCCAAATAAACTATTTCCATGCCTGACATTTTGAGGCTTTGAAGGGAAAAGTGACCAAGTAGAAACCACACAGTATTTTCTTTCCCTCTGCTTCAGTTTAACAAGTACCTCAGAGCTGTTCTATTTACCCTCTATCAGACATTAGGACTCACACTTCCCTCCTGAGAAGGTTAGCATTAGAGGCAAAGCCCTCAAGAAGCAGAAGATTGGTTACAACGCAGAGAAAACTGATCTCAGGCTGAGCACTCAGGAGCACACACAGATTAATTACATGAAGCCTCAGTCCTTCCTGCACTGTACGGGAGGGCCAGCACAAGCAAAGTACAGTACCTGTCATCTTGTCCCAGATCCTCACTGTCTGGCATTTCAGGTGAAAGGGAATTCTGTCTCTCTCTCTACCAATCTAGACAATCCAGACAACGATCTTCTAGTCTGTTTTGTGTTTTAGGAGCCACCAGCCAGGCACCTGTGCTGCTCGCTGCCAGGAAGAATGCTCCTCGCTCAGAGAGCAAATGTTTACAAGGCATCCTAAGTGCTGCTGGTCTTGAATGAAGTTCAGAGCGGTCGGCTTTGATTGGCCGCGGCTATAAATAAACAAGTTGTGACTCACCTCACACACTATGACAGGGTGTTTAGTGGCAAGCACACTCAAAAGCCAAACAGTTTGTTTTCCTTCTGGTCATGTGCGGGAGAATCACCACCCACTTGGTACATTTTATTTTTTTGCTTCCGCTGGAAATCTTCCTCAACATCTCCCATTTTTCTCAGGTGTAAGAAGCAACCAAAATGATGAGAAGCTAAACAACTCTAATAAAGTGACAGGCTTGAAAATATGAGAGCAAAGAGTTTACTCTTAACTGTAAAAAACCCTTTTTTCCTCCCTACAAAGCATCAGTCACAAGCTGTCAGAAGAAGCCAAATTATTCTCCAATGACTAAATTCACAGATGAAAAAAAATCCACAAAAACTTAGTAATTCTTTTAAATAAGGAATAGGAAGACAGGTTTTCAGTAACGATTAATTGCATTGCTTTTAAGTTCTGATTCCAAGCTCATCTGCCATGAGCAATCTTAGATAGGAGTACCCAAACACTGTGCTGGAATAGGCCTCAAAAACTAAAGTATGCTGGCAGGACGAGGCTTTCTGCCAAAATACTTTGATTGCCTCCATGAAGGTGAATTGAATATGGATTTCCTCCTATGGCTTTTCCTCCTATTGCTGCAGGCATGACAAGGATTCTGTCACTCCAGTTACACCAGCTATGTCTCTATTAATTTTCAACACCCCCGCAACCTTATCTGTGGTGGTGAGGCTTTGTCACACAGTCCAAGGCTCCGAGGATCCCGTATGACCATCGTTCAGCACAGTGCTCGGCACTGCTCCTTCACACAGCTTCCCCTATTCATTGAACAGGCTGGCCTGCTGTTCTTAATATATTTTCAAATCCACATTACATCCAGAGAACTTCACATAAGAAATCTCTTTTTCTAGGAAGGAACCTAGAGCAAGATTTATACCTGCCTGTCCTGCATGAGATGGTAAGAACTGCCCTGGAGATGTCACATGTTAAAAATAAATAAATAAATTTAGAAAAAAAAAAAAGCTGGAAAAAAGATATACCATGTATCTTTGATTTGCTAGGCTATATATGGTGCATGGTGAATAACACATAATTTCTGGAAAGCTGCTCAGCTTTCACAATGACAAAGGATTCTACCCTTTCTTCTTTTTTTGGTATAAATTTCTTCAAAAGGACTAATAAGATCTAAAATAATGGGAGTAAAATCTGCTGACTGAATTATGCAATGCAATATATAAATAAGCATTAATAAGTGTCCCGCCTGCAACTGAGACATTCCATGGTCACCAATACTGGCATATTCCAATGTAATAATCTTTTTCATTTCTTTTCTCTTTTCTTACTTCTGATAGTTATAGGTGAAATAATTAAGAGCTGAATTTCTTCAAGCTTACCCTGAAGCAACAGAGCTGCAAAATTCAAAAATCTTAATTAGATTTATCTTTAGATAATCTATAATATCATATTTATCTTTAGATAATCTAAAGAACCATCTTTAGATCAAAGTTGTTATGTCTTCTAAGTAGGAAAAGAAGCAAAAAAACACCCTGAAATCTGCAAACATGTAGGAGCATCATTCAAAATTTAAACATGGCATCAAAAATGAAAGCAAACAAAACTGAACCCCTTATGCAACTTGGGCTGCTTTAGTTTCCATGCACTGCAATATACTTTTACAGAACCACATTCATTCACTATGTAAAATGCATTTTTACAACATACTCAATTTTAAAGCATTTGATCATCACACTCAGAAGCTGAAAAGCATTCAGTATCACGTCTATCCCTGTATTTCAGCCTTGGAACTTGATGTATTCCAAACTCTCCAAATGCAGCTTTGGACTGTTCATTTCTTTGTCACACTCTATACACAGAGCTTATTGCTACTGCAGAAAAACTGTTTACTTTTACAATTCCTTACAACTCTTCCCAGCCCTCACTGAGGTAAGGAGGATAATATCACCTTATTTACTTATTCATAAGCAAGACCTGAAAAGATCAGGTTCAAAACTGTCTACTAAATGAGCACCTATCTAAAATGTCAAGGACCTGTTAGCTTGGAATTAGAGAATTTATAAAACACTTCAATACTCAGACTAGTTTCTACTGATACCACTGCTCATCACTTTTGAAAATCATACTTGAGAACAGCATGAGTGCATAATTAGTGGAACTGCAATCACACTGAAGTATGTTGCCTTGCTTGGTCTTCACAAAGAAGACTATCTAGAAAATTAAACTCTTTTTTTTTGATCATTCTAAAATCTTCTGCACACAAGGGAATTAGAATTTGTATTGGCCCATCTGGAGGTTTCCAGCAGATCAGGTTCCAGATTATTTCACAGCTGCATGAGATGGAATGACCTCTCCAAGAACACTTGGGTGGAACAGCAGCAGGTAAACAAAAGTACTGTACTGAATCAAGCCCAAGGGCTTTGGCATCTTCTACTGTGTCCAAAAGGAACAGCCAAGGAAAAAATACATTGTTGCCTTCTACAGATAGCCTTCCAGACTCCATACTTGTGGAGATTTGAGCCAGCAGTGATGCTTATGTTTTAGCTCTGAGTGGATTTCCATCCTATGATAACACCTATAACATCTTGTGGCAAGGACATCTGCAGCTTAACTGCACACTGTTTGGGAACAAAAATCCAGCCAACCTCCACCCAATATTGTTTGCTCTGATATAGCCACTTCAACTGGTTTCTGAGAACTCTTATACTGGAACAGACAGATGACAGTTAACTCTCTTTAGCTTTTCACGGTGATTTATTGTTTTTGCATTATAGTTGGGGTTTTTTTTGATGGGACTGCAAAATTGAAAGATGAAGCTGTTTAAAAAAGAGGTTACTATTTTTTAACACTGTTAAGGATTAGTTTTAAACTTTTCCAATATGGAAAACTCAAACTGACTTGAAATGACTGAACTGAGAAAGGAAAGTCTTTTCCTACCCATGTTATTTTTCAAGAAGATTCTTATTTCCTCGCTTAGTTGCAGCTAAGCACTGCATTAACTGCACTGGACTTGAGTCACTCTTCTCTGTCCTTCTAAGTTCCTTCTTGCCACTTTTGAGGCCTCATGACTAATCCATACTTCTCTGAGCAACTTGTTTGAGCTGCTTTATTCCAGCCTTGGAATTCTCTCTCTCACTTCTCATATGCAGTACTTTCTGAAATTTTACCTCCCCTTGGCTCTGGCGGTTCTTCAACAGAAAGAACAACCCCTTCCACCTTACCATGAATTCCTCCCCTCTATGCTATTACTTCTGAAAGGAACATGGAAGCCCTTGGTTTTGTAATCAAGAGGAAAAAGATTCTATCTACAATGTCCTCCTCTTGGTCAGCTCATTCAGCTTAAAAAGCCCTATTTTGCTCACCTGTTTCATGCATGGAAGCTCTTGTGTGCCCTCAAACATCCTCACTGTTCTTTTGCAAACTCTTACTGTGTTTACCGTAACCAATGTAAGGTGGGAGAGACCAGAAATGTAGTTATTCCCAGTGAGAGCATACTGTTATTTACACATTTTGAACTCTTTTCTAAGTTGTTCCTCATGCTCTGTTTGCTATCATTACCACATTTTAATGCAGAGTTTTCCAGAGTTCCTGATCTTTATGTTATTTGGATAACTTCAAGAATAAATTCTTCTGCTTCTCTCCATTGCCCTGTTTTCAGCTAAGCTGACCTCTTCTAGACCTTTCTGAAAACTTCCTTGAGAGCTGTTGAGTAACAGCTCTTTACTGTCAGGTATGAAGACACCCCAAAAGATGTGCTGGCATGCGGATCAGATGCCAATCTGGCATATTGCTTGATCAGGGAATCTTACCAGTTTTGCTCTTGCCGAGTACAGACTTGGACTGAACACGGATCATAATAATCAAGTAAATGGCCTTTTCCCCAAATAGTATGGAAATCTATGAAAAGTTTTTCTTTTACAGGCAGGCACCAAAGACTACAGAAGTCTTCAGCAAAAGAAGGGAAATAAAAGGTATGTTTTTGCCAGAGACAAGGAAGTAGCCTCATTGAAAAGCTAAAAGGATTTGAAATAGCGTCACATACACTGTTTTACACACTCAGATACTGATGATGCTCAAAGGTCTTAGGAGGTAGGTGGTGTGTCCCACCCAGGCTACAAGCTTTCAAAGTTTTTAATTAGTCAGCCTGTGGCATGCTTTAGCTGGACAACCAGCTCCAGAACTAATCATAGCCACTGCTGCCTTCTATGTCTCTCCTCACCTAAAACAAAACATAGTGCTTTCAGCATATAACCCTTTTCTAATTATTCGGCAATGAATGAGTCTCACTTCCAAAAATGTGAATGAAAAAATAATTAACTCCCTACAGTACACCTAAATACATCCTAAAAACCCGCAACTGACATAAAAAAAAAAAAATTACACTCTCAAAAGAACATCTAGTTTAGTTTGTATTTACAGAATGAATGGAAAGGTCTAGCATTTTACTTTTGGTAGATGGTTTGTACTGGTGTTATTTTCAGCAAAAGTATGGGTCTAAAAATTACCATCCTTGTCAAAGACATGTTTAGGATGGAAAGTAATGTGAAATGCCTTTTAATGCTATTGTAAAAAAATCATATTAATAACATACATGAAGTCCCCCCAAATGGACTATTTCCCCTCTTTTTCAATATGGGAAACTGAATAAACTGATCACATTTGTGTGTGTGTGCAGGCATGTGTACAATTATATATTCATAAGCACACGCATATGAAAGTGTATGTTTTACCATATTTCATCATTTTGAAGGGCATGCCAAATTTTCCCAAATTTTCATGCAAAATTTGCTGAGGGTTTCCTGTCCTGATTCTTTCTATGTAAAGCTGACTTCAAACTGAAAATGCTTATTATATCCACTTAACTTTGAGGTCTCTCCATACATTGTGAGATATACAGAGTAGGCTGGTTTTAAAAGAGAGGAAACTTTTCATACAAGCGTAAATGAAGAATCCTCTAACTGGACCTGCTGAACATTCTCAGTTCTTTGCTGATGTATTATACCAGGTGTCACCACAAGCAGTAAGCAGTGTGCTAAAGAAGATGAAGACACCTATTACACACGAAACATAGTCTGGTAGTTAACTCTACTAAGGTTCAGGTTTGGAAAAAAAAATAAAAAGAAAAAAATTAAAACTTTCAACAGTCAAGGACCAATAAAAGCAAACAAAAGAAGTGCTCAGGAAAATTTTTCTCTCTTCATGGAATTCTGCATATTATGCAGTATTCTTATTTGCACCTGGATGAAATAATTAATTGTTAAACATTTGCAAGATCACAAGCTGCATATTCAGAAAAAACACCCCAAACAAACAGCATTCCATTTTGACAAAAAAAAAAGTAGTGCAACATTCAAAAAGCTAAACAAGATACCACATGCAAGAAATACTCACTTGGCAGAACAAAGCACATGAATATGTATTTTTAGAGAATCATTAAAAATTGAGTATGAAAGCAAACTGACTATCAACAGACACCAAAACTTGATTTGTATCAGCAACAATGAGTTGTCACTGGGAGGTTTTAGTGTTTCTCACAAAGCACACATAATAATGCTCCATGGTGCATGACAGTATTTCCAAGTTTCAAACACAAGCAGAAAGAGGAGTTAAAGGAAGTAAGAGACACTACAACTGCAGTTTAAAAAGCAGATTATTACATTTTAGTCACACAAAGATAGCAAATCTTGCTCTTTACAAATATGACAGATCATGCTGGATTTGTGTGACAAACAGAGAGGAGCTAGAGACAGGAAGGTAGATCTTACCACTAAGAGTGAAAATCTCAACTGCTCTGTGACTTTTTGGCCATGGAATCTTGTTAAACAGCTATAAAAGAAACAAATATTTGGAGGGAAAAAAAAAAAGACTAAATAAAAAACCCAAACCCACCTAGCAATGATCTGAACCATTTATAAAGATAACTAAATACTTTTTCAAATTTTTCAATAAACCTTTTACATACTGTTTCATGAAATTATTTCATTTTTTGCACTACATTTCTACAAAGGTACTTATGTACTAGTTCATCTCATGATCTGTAATTCAATCAAGTCACATTAAAATGCATTTTTTTCCCTAGGCACATATGTTACTCAAGATTCTGAAACCTGCCCATCTCCCTTGTCTCTTGGTTTGTAGCAATCCAAATCTGTTTCTTGTCAGCAACTGGTTTCTTTTCCTACTGACAAAAAGACGAACCATATGAAAGGCAGACCATACAGCAAGATACTCAGACCACATACTGAGAGCACCTATGTCTAAAATATTTTGCTGGTATGCTCACAGTTTGCTTAGATGATTCCCCAATACTTCAATGCTGCAATCATCCTATGAACATGAGGATAGGAGCCTAATCATATAATTTGTTCTTTGATGCAATGTAAGAAAATCTCTCCACAGAGGGATTAGTGCAATTGCAAGCCATAACTAGATCCAAGTACAGGTCACCAGTTCTGAATTAGACTTTAGAAGCTTAAGGAGGAATAACTGCAGGACTTCAAGTACATTATAATATAAGTACAGCACACAGTTATGTACCATTCATCATTTTCACTGACACCAACCCTATCTTACGTCCCAGCACAAAGAGCCAAAGTTTTGATTAATATTCAGAATTGCTAGCCAAACATTTTCATAGTAGGTATGATTCATTTTGATTCCTTAAGGTCCACAGCCTTTTTTAATGCCTGTATAGTGAAAGTGAGACAGATGACTAAAAGACTGCTAATTTATCAACTTATTAACATCAACTTATCTATTTGTTTGTTTACTGTGTGACAAGAGATGAACTCTCCAGTGTTTAACCACATCTGCTGGTAAAATTACAATCATATTCTCTCCCTTTGAAAAGAGCTTTTTTTTCATTAGAATTGTCTTTATTCAGTTTCAGTGTGGTAGTTTATAAAACTGTGCAGCTGCAGCAAAAGAAAAGATTATTAAATTGTCACTAACATGACTCAGTTTCAAGGCCATATTTTCATGCGCTGGTAATCTCAATGCTACCTGTCAGTACTTTCCAACTCCAACATTTGTAACAGCAAGTTAGCAAATCTGATATAAGAAAAACAGTAACATGTATATTTATATAAACAAAGTTTAAAGTATTTACAAACTTAAATCAGGGAGAAAATGTTAGAGTGCATGCTACTTTAGAAGGCATGTATTTGTGTAGGCTCATCAACCAGCTGGTTAAAAAAAAAAATAGGAACCTGTCACCGCAGTTCATATTACATTCAGACCTCACATTATAGCCCTACCAGCTGTAGAGAGACAAACTTCTTAAATGCTAACATCAAAACTTAAAGATAATAGTTCTATACAGTTTCACTTGTGACAACACAGAAGGGTAAGATACGTAATAATGAGAAGCAGAAGTAAGAAATACATTCTACAAAGCAACAGTATGTTTCACACAATGGCAATTCATACACATAAATAATTACAAGCTGGGTAAGATGGTTAATTCTGAATGCACTGATTAAAACAAAACTAACTTTATCCTGAAGTGACTGAGTAAACCAATTTCTCCACAGAGTTTCTCTAAAGTGAATACTTGCCAAACCCAACCATTCTGCTCTTTTAATATCCAGCCCTCTGTGAAACATCTGCAAATTTAAAGCACTGGGAGGCCAATGCAACACCACGCAGCTCCACAGAAAAGGCAAAGGGGCAGCCAAGACTGTGAGAGAACTCAACACTCTCCCGCAACCACACCTACCCCCAAAAAAACTACAGTCAAATGGCTCCTAGGCTAGAAGAATTCAAGAAGGGTTCAGATGAGTAATGATGATCAAGGAAGACCTGCAGCTTAACCCCTTTGTCAGCAAGGGCACCTGCTGAGTTGTGACTGAGAGGAATCCCTTGGGCTGGCCAGGCAAGCGCTGCCAGAACACTCAGCCAGAAGTGCAGAGCACCCGATAACCTTCACCCTGCTGGAGAGGATGACAGGAGACACGACATTCTGCTGAGGGGCTGACAGAACTGCTGGGAAGACAAAACTAACTTCAGTTAGCAAGGCTTTTGGCACAAAGATGAATTTGCCATTGCCTACCTCTTTACTATCACTTTTTATTTAAATTCAATCCATCTCATAAGGTGGTTTAGAACACATGTATAGACTGTATTGCACAGCACAACAGCCATTTATCATTGCTAAAACTTCCTTTTCCCTCATTTTTTATGGACATCAAAAGATTATATTATAAAGAATCCTTTTTATTAAGCTGTAGGAAATACATTTTAAAAGTACAATTTGCTGCTAGAAGACTGAAAAATTAAGCTTTCAATTTAGAAGTTACTTTAATATAAATACATGCATATCTCTATAAATCTGTAAAATGCACAATATTTTATCACAGCTTTTGCTGTTTCCTTTAGAATCTTGAATAAAGATCATTGAGCCCAACTCCCTGGATGTGCCTATAGATGTTCCTGTAGAGAGGGGAAGTAGAAAGGTGGAAAAAAATAACTCTTTACTCAGACTTTTACTTTATTTCAGTGAGGTGGGTTTTTCTTATTAGAAAAGCCAACAAACAAACCACAAAAAAAACCCCAAATCCAAATTAAAACAAACCCACAAAAAACCCCCAACCCCCAAAATAATTTATTTGGGAAACATTTAGAGCACTTTAAATATACAATTTTTTAACTGCTTTTCAGGTAACCTGCAGTGCTTTCCACCTCCTTTCAGCAACTAAGAAATCCCCCAAAGACTAACTTCCATCTGCTAAAATTATTCTTTATTAAAAAAAAAGCCTCTTCAGTATGTTTTGAGTTTGATTAATGATTGAAGAAATAAGTATTTTCCAAGGTACATCTGGAAGGAGTTTGAGCAAAGTATTTGAAACTTTAACGAAATATTCTGCTTATGTGTTGTTTTCAGAAACTTGTATTTTTGTTTATCATCACATTGTATTGAGTTTCCAGCTCAATTCCCACACTTTGAGACTTTGACTATAATAAATAAAATATCTGATTCAGCTAACCAGTTAGGACAGAAATTGTCAAGGTACACATTCTAAGAAAATTGTCTGCTCATGGTGAACACAATAGAAACATGTTTGTTCCTGTACAGCCTTGACACAAGAACTTTGTACAGTAATTGTTCAGACACATCTCCGTTCTAAGGCAAGCTACACATGTTTAGAACAGTATATTTTTAAAGATCAGACATGCAAACCTCAGATATTATTGCTCTGATTAATTATAATACTCTGATCTCATGCCTAAATGTATAAAAGAGTGATGTTATGGTACACATTGACCTTGCAGCTTCCTTGGAATGCACTGGTAGCAAGAGACACTCCATCGAAAATTGAGCAAGGGCTATCTCACGTGCCCTTCTCGGATTTCGCAGACTTTAACACTTATACACAATCTATATACAAATGCAGATATAAATAGATACATTTATTTCAGTCTTACTGGGTCACTTGAATGAATAAAAAGTCAATGCTTGTATGAACGAGACCAGTTAGACTGGGTCTGCCAAAGGCCCATCTAGCCCTGTGTCCTGTCTTTAACGCTTACCAAAACTGAATATCTGGGGATGCCTAAACAACAGAATAAAAATATGGGAAAATATGTGACGATAGCTCCATAAAATACAGTAGAGCTACAATCTGCAGCTTGGGGACTTTCAAAGCCAGAGGTGATTTTTTATTTAAAAGCCTTCAATTAATTTTCTTTAAAAAACTGTCCTGTTATTTATATTTAAAACCCATCTATCGTTCTAATATTTACAACAGTCATGTGCCAAGGATTTCTGAAACTTATTACATATTTTTATTTTTCCTCAGCTTGCTGCCTGCTATTTTGATGCCTCCTCATTCTAAAAGTGTGAGCAAGAAGGCATGTTCCTTCTAGTATTTTGAGAGACCTCAATTGTATTTCTCTTTAATTATTCCTTTTCTCTTTTGAAAAGTCCTACCTCATTTACTTGTTCTTTATAAGGGAATAGTTCTGTATACTTGATCTACCTTGTTGCTGTGCTCTGCATTTTTTTTCCCTGTACCTTTTTCTGGAAGGTAGCAGATCAAACCCATACATAGTATTCAGGATTTTGACATACAATATATTTACAAGAGCGGCATGTGACTGTCATTGCTTTTTCCCTGCATGTCTTTTTTACTGATACTTAACAGTAGATTTAGTCTGTTGATCAATGATGGTTTTGTGAGACCACATCTTATTCATGAGTGGTTACAGTCACCTTCAGACACTATTATTTTATATGTGAATTTAGTACTGGCATTTCTGCATAACTTCACAGTTACCTACACTGAATTTCAGATGCTATTTTATTGAGAAAGAATCCTGTAAGGATCTTCTGAAATTCTTCATAGTTGGTCCTTGTCTTAATTTTCTTGAATAATTTGGTACCTGGACATCCCACTGTTCACTGCCTTTTTAAATCCCTTACGAGTACATTTGTCAGAATAATTCCAGCACAAACAGTGGATATTTTTATATTCACTGTGAAATTCTTTCAAGCATTACCTCTCGCTATGAACTGACCGACAGTAACCCCAATGACCACAACTACATCAGTGACCTATTAATCATACAACTTATCCAAGCACTCAGCAAAAAAAGGCTGAACTTCTGAAAGAGGAGCTAGGGAAAATCTAAGCTAGGGAAAGGAAGTGTGTGTCATATGGTGCTGTGGCCATAACATACAGGTGGACGTGAGAGAACTTTCATGGTTTTGCGCTACAGCAAATATTTATCTCTGAAAATTTTAATTAAACTGGTCACCTTAATATCTCTGATCATCTGTATTCATTGAGTGTGGAAACTTGCAAAACACACAGAATATGACCATATGTTATTTTCTGTTTTGCTCAGCATAAAAAAACCCCAAAACTTATAGCTGTCTAGAACGGATCTTCAGTGTTATTTAGACTGTAAAACATTTGGAATATTAATTTTAAAAATGTTTAAGGCATGAAATAGATTTTAGTAAGTAAACATGCAACATCTCTTCTGTCAATAAGAAATAAGAGAAGAAAAGGAGACTTGGAAGAAATACCATGAAGTTTGTTTCAAAACAGCTGAGCTGTTTTACTCAACTGTATGTTGAAACGCCTAAAAGAATATAATGTTATTCTGCTGATAGGATCACATGCTTCAACAAAACTGTGCCAGGACATTCCTTACTAAATTAGTGACTAATCAGATGTTGGGCTGGGAAGCACACCCTCACATGTTACAACCACCCAGACGTCTGCAGCATTAAAAAAACACCAAACCCAACTACAACTATATGTTCATGTGCTTCCTATAAATAATTTCCATCATGCGTTTTGTAATCTAATGCTTGTATTTGGCAAACCAGATGCAATTAAAGGTCAAAATCTGACTATTACAGAAAGTACCTGACTACACTACATCTGCTCTTTCTTTTGACTATCACCATTCTAAAGATTCTAAACAAGGATGTCCTCTTCCTTCCTTGTCAATAACTGGTATATATTTCTAAATACCTTGTTTCATTGATCACAAATATTTCTTGGTTTTTTTATCAAGTTCTCAAATTAATCAAAATTGCTTGCTTCTTTCTCTTTCTTATTACCCTCAGAATTCCATTATTCTTTATAAATTGTTACAATTTGAAAAATTGACAGAAATTAACTCAATAGGCTGTTGGGAGACCAGCAATTTTTTTTTGTTTGTTTGTGCAGAACAAACCCAACTCTCCTCAAAAAAATAAAATAGCAAAAGCAGCATTTCTGCCTACAGGAAACAGCTAATATAGACCAATATTAAAAGAGGATAAAAGCTACTTGTACACTTGTACTTGCAGGAGAAAAACATATTTTCATGTTTCACATAGCGTAAGCCATACCATTTGCTTTTCATGCAGTCTTTAGTGATAATATAAAAATACAGAATATGGTTAAGGTTGCTACCCATTTTTATGGAACTTTTAATCATCCATCATTAGCCTTACATTTAAGAAAAGCCATTCTAAAATGAAATAGTCCAATTTTCTTCTTGGTCCTAAAACAAGTCTCTCTATTTAAGCTAACACTGGGGGCTTCCTGAATGCTATAGTTTATAAATACCCTTTAAGATGACAAGTCAAATGACTTCAGGATTGCAAGTTATCTCTCACAGTTGTTCAACTGTTAAAATGGAAAGTGGCAAGAATAGAATAAAAACACCAATGGCAAAAATATTACACGTGCAATGGAACAAACATAGCGCACAGGACATGACCATTTTAATATTATTCTTTTCACTTAAATTTACCCTCTACCATTTGAAAAGGTCAGCTTTGTGAATTTCTCTCCTGATGAGTAATTTGAGGTCTGTCATTCCATTCAGACTCTTACACTCATCAGAAATGCTTTATCCTTTACTTATGATCTCTCTGGTACTTGTTGCAATGATATTCTGCTAGTTTAGGCACTAATTTGATGCAACTGGTGTAATTCTATAATAATGAACATTTTAAAATATATAAAAAAGGTGAAAAATAACAACATTACATTTGCAAGCAGAACAAATCTCTGAGGCAGGCAAACATCCAACAGCTCTGTGGCAATTAGACAGTCTCCTTCCACACTAGGCAGTAGTTACACTTATTTTATGGTGTAAACCTACGAAGAGTTAGAAAAATGATGTTTCACCCATATGTTCGCTATAGCAAGGCTTGGTACCTTGGTACTCTTCAAAAAGTACTATTGCCTGTAAACCAATTCAGACTTAAAACAACGTGCAGTTTAAGTCTGACTGCCTAGACATCTTACTATGTCTGCCTAAGCTCTTTGAAGTCTTTGAACTAGAAGATAGCCTTGCTAACTCAGAGAATTGCCCTAGAAAGCAGATGTTCTTCACAGCAATCTGACTTTTACAAGTTTGTGCTGTATGCAAAGCCTTGGTTTACAGAATCTCCACTCGAAAATAAGGAATTCAAGATTGCACTCCAACCAGTAACTTAGTTCATATCTGAATTGATACGAAGCTACTCCTGCATAATCACAACTACACACTGCAAGACACATGGACTCCCACCAAAAATTAGAAAATCCCAGAATATGGAATACTTGTTCATAAACCTTTATGGATTAGGGAAAAATATTCAGGGTGACACAGACAGTGACCAGTTTTTCTGCTCAAAATGAGGTGACTGAATCCAAGTCACCTCCTTTCCCTGTTTGAGCCAGTTGGAAAGACTGTTGCCAGCCTTCAAGAGGCAGTTCTTGTAACTTGAACCTAGTAGGTTCAACACATGAGTTATGAAGTACATGACATTAGTTTTTGGCTGACATTTTGTAAGACTATGTCCAAGCTCCTTGGATCCTTCAACTGGAAGATCTCTATTTAAGATATAAGGGGTCTTTGTCACTTTCTACCTCATACACTCGATCCCAAGTTTCACTTTTTTACTGACAAAATACCCATCAATCACATCCCTGGACAGGTTTTCCTGTAATGCTATTTAGGCTGGCAGCCAAATTAAGAATGTACCCTTCTACATCCTGCTGCTGAAGAATTCTATTAATAACAAACAATTTGCAAATAGAAACAAGTAAAAAAAAAAAAAAAAAGCAAAGGATTTATACTGAAAGTGCAGTAATATTCAGTACTGACAACAATGTGTAAGTGTGCCTGCCAGAACTGACAATTTCCAAGCAGCTTTGAAAAACAAATAAGGAAAGAATAACAGATGCTATGGTTAGCATGAAAAAGCTGACCTGCTCAAGAACAGACAGAAAACAACATTTCATTAGATTCAGGAGGTAACCAAGTATTGCCCCTTTTAATTAATTTGATATTCTCTGCGGGGGTGTGGCACTCCACAAGAAGATTAATTACTTGCTTCACAAGGGGTCCCTGAAGACAGAAAAAGTAATGTGAGATGGATGGAACCAGCACAATTCCTCTGCTGTTTTTCAGACAGATTTTCTTCAGAGAGATGTTCACAGACTTAAGAAGTCAGCCCATGAAGATGGGATAGGCAAGTATTTTAAGAGAAGCTTGTAGCTCTCATTGTATGACCAAAGTGCGGTCCACATCACGCAACAGGGAAGGTGTGTATGGTAGAGAAGAAGAGAGTATGGTTTGTTTTCCCTGTAATTAAGATTTTTAAAGCTTTAGCTCAGCTGGTAAAAAATACTAGAGTCAATATTACTGTATCAGTAAGAAATATGAAAGTATCAAAACGTGAAGGACACCTCCAAACTCCCTTGCTGAAAGCTGGGAAAACTTGGCAAACAGCAGGCAACCACATCATACAAGCCTGCAAATTCAAATGCAGCACCTGCCATACTCGCTCTTGTCAAAGACACAAGAGTAGATCTAAGCATGTCGCTCTCTAGCGACATAAGCACTTCTTACTGAGAAAGCGCAAAATTGAGAAAAGGACAAGTGGCATGGGAGAGCTTCAGAGTAACACTATTTTAGCAATTTTCTCCTAGTGAATACCTGGTTCATTTCTCCACTCACGTCCTCTGTGCAATTTTCTGTATTTGCTTTATAACTTTCAACTCCATCAGCTTTCAGAAGTTCTTTTATTTTCTAAGTGCTAGAAACAAGCTGAACTAAAAAAAACCCCAAATACCTTCAATTTGATGTATCCTCTATTTAATGTTTGGTTAGTGCTGTGATCAAAATAAACATTTGATGATTAAAATAAACACAGTGACAAAAAAAGGACATGAGACAGCTGAGATGATGGCAGGCAGCATTGAGAGGTTGCATTTTCTCCCCAGTGATGACAATACAGGTGGCATATGACATGCCAGTGAGCATGCCAGAACTGGGTCAGCTCAGAATTAGCAGCTCTTAGGTTGCTCACAAGGGGCAAATCCAACTGCCTGCGCTCACAGACACATTTAACAGAACTGCATTTTACACAAAGTGGATCCAGAAGCAAAACTCTCACAAATAACTGAATGATGACTGCAGCTCCATAGTTTAAAATACCAAACACGGAATAGAGGCGGTTTTACTTTATGTTGAAAACTGCTGAAGAAAAAATGCCTTATGTTTACACAAAAAATGTCGAACAAAGGCTGTATTTCCACCCTCCCATCCCCACAGACTATCACCACATTTTCCAGCTGTGTGTAGCCTTTAATTTTTACCAATGTGTAACAAAGGAAATTAATTACTGAGCCACTTGTGCACAGGATGCAGCACACCCTGCAGTTTGCACAGACTGCATTTATGTCAGGTATTTACTTCACATATTTAATCATGGATGCAGTGACTTCACTTGAACAAAGCATAAAAATTTTTAAAAAGAAGTATTTCAAGCTTCATTTATTTAAGTTAGTAAAAATACACACCTCACAGTACCCAGATGAATGTTTTTTTCCAGCATGGAGGCAAACTGGTAAAATCACAGTATCATTTAGGTTGGAAGAGGCTTTTAAGATCATCAAGTCCAACTGCAATGCTAGGTGTAAGGATCTTTTGAAGCTTCCAGATGAAATTGGCTTGAGTTCTTTCGTGAAATTACTCTTTCTGGCTTAATAAAGGAATAATATTTGTTTATCCCTGAGGAGATGCAAACGTAACACACACACCCACACACACACACCAGCTTTCTAAAATATGCTTAGAAATTATTACTGAAATTATCTGTGAGATTAGAAAGACCAGAAAACACTTGTCAAATCAGACTCTGTGAGGTGTTCTTTTGTATCTTAAAATTTTAATTTAATATTTGTATAAGAACACTTCTGTTTCCAGAACAGAAGAAAAAAATTTCCCAGAGGTACACATCAGCAGTCTTCTGAATGATTCCTTAGTATCTCAGTACTGCAACCCCAAAATAAACAATATGAAATGCTTCCAGAGCTCTCTAAATAGAACTGAAAATTTAAAATAATTCTGAATAATTTTGATTACAACTAGCCAGGCGGGTAGAGGAAAGGACAGAATTGTGGAGTAGAGTAATACATTCTTCTAGGAGTTGGCATTTATGAAGTAAAACTAGAAAAAATAGTGCTATCCAAGCAATTTCAGATCAACTGCTCTCACTTGGATATTGGAAAGATACTGTGCAAGTTAGTAACACAGCTAAGAAGCAGTTAAAGCAACCAAGGAGGAATATTCAGTATCCAAAAAAGTAAAAAGAAGGTATATTTCTTTTTAAAAAGTACACAGCCTGTCCTGAAGAAAAGATGAAAGCATATATCTCAACTGCTACAATGCTTCTGAAACTCTGCTATACAACACCTAAAAACAAACTGCAAAAATACCACATATATGCAATCCCCATAACTTCACATTTAATTGAAAAGCTATACCAAAGGGCAAGGGCAGAGTATAAGAAGTGCCTTGTTATATGAGACTGGTATGTCCTTAGCATTTTCATTCAGTATTTGTCTTAATCCTTCAGATGAGTGAGTTGCAATACCCCGGGAGGAGTGGCAGACCCTGCAAAGGACCAAATCATGGTTCAAAGTGGATCTCAGACTGGGAAATGGCACAAAAATCAACTACCCAAACTTATCAGGGACATACTGTATTTGAAAAGCCAAGTGCATAAATGCAACGTGGGAAACGACTTATTAAACAAGCAGTGCAGTGGAAAAGGAAAATGTTTCCACTTGAGTTATATAAAAGTCTTAGGAAAAAGCCCCTATGCCTGAGATTCATTTACAAGACATTTACCACACACGGCACAAGTCATGTCTTTTACATGATACTGATAAGTGTTTATTGCTCAGTTTTGAGCATCATGCTCAGAGCAATACTGGTACTCCCACACAAATGATGACAGTTTCTGAAAACATAACTGGGTTAGAATATATCCTTGTATAAAAACAGTTAAAGCAGCCCCAGTACAATTCTTCGGTCCTTTGTTTCTGTGCTTACTTCTTCAGAAGTTGCTCTTCTTGCACACAAGATAATGTTTAACCTTTATATTTAACTAATAGGGACAGAAGACAAATAAGGCTTACAAGAAAGAGGAATGCAACATTTGTTTGGTAATTGTAAAGAAATGGGATGATTCCAACTTTTTCTCCTCATCTCTTCTGTGCACCCTCCATAATGAAAGGTGACTTGAGCTTCTGGGGACAAGGAAGAGAGGAAAATGCCTTGTGATGGCTTAGACAGAATTGAGCTACAACAAAATTACTAGAGAACCACAGATAGTAGGCCTGACTTCAAAAGTTTGCAAACTACTCCATGTGAGATGAAATTGATTATATGCACTACATATTATTTCTGGCAAATATAAGAAAAATAACAAGCCAAAGAAGCCAATTATTTCTACCAGTGAAATATATGACACCTAAAAAGGCTGTGCCATCTTAATCATTTCCTCTCCCCTTAAACAAAAAAGAACCTACCAACCACTGACCTCTTCCTGTAATTTTATAGGAAAATGTATGAAATGGTTTTCAGACTAAGTGTGACACTTTTGCCAAAGTTACACCATTTCTACTGAAGTATTGGTTTTTGCTTCTGTAAGAAAATGAACATGAAAAACTTTACCAGAATTCTGATTTTATCATTTATCAATATAAAAAAACCCCAGACCCAGCAGAATATGTTACTTGAGACAGTAGCTAACAATTGGGAAATAACTAGCCAGAAAGCATATATACGCAATAAAATTTAAAAAAAAAATAAATTAAGAATTGAAACATCGAGAAGTTTTTGCAATGTAGACAATTCTTTCTGCAATCTGCAGAAGGTTTGATCATTTACATATAAAGCGCCTTTAGAAAAAAACCCATCATGCATATTGCTGCCTATCTGAGCTGTGGCAACACATTATATATAAAAAAGGACAATTACAATCTGGTATTTGAACACTACAGTGGCTACTGAAAAAGTACAGGTTTAAGCTGCAAATAAAACTCAATTTCCATTTGCTTTCCACAAGTATGCATCCACTTCCTGAAGCATTGCAACCACTTTTAAGAACATTTGGGGGAACCATACTTTAAAGCAGAATTGTTTGAGGTATGTTATTCAGCCATATATATCTTCCAACACAAACTCATATGAATATATATGGGCCAAAATAAATAGAACAGCAACCACTATGAAATACCATAGTATTTCATAGGGTACCATCTAGTACCCTAGATGCCTTCAGATTACACTGAAATAACTGAAGAAGCAAATATTTGCTCCCTGGAGCCTATTTGTATCTACTAGTTCTGTCAAACTATATCCTGCCCTCTGCCTTGCTGTAGGTCCACAGGAAGTATTTTCTTCAGTCTGTAACCAGATTTCATGCAGTTGTGCAGGGCCGTGTGAGGAATGGATCTCGTCTGCGTGACCAAAACAGGACAAAGAGACTGCGCAACAGAAACTGGAACTGATGGTGCCGTGTTTTGGTACTGACTAGCCCACATGACTGGCCTTGGCTGACATTACCTTTGTTCCTATCTATAACATCAAGGAAATGGATTAACAAGTGTAAAACAGAAACACTTCTGCTACAGCCTTAATCTCGTTGGAATTCCTAATGGAAAAAGACCTCTTATTTCCTAATCCACTCATCTGCAGAGAAATCTCTTTGCAACACCCTGAAGGACAGGACTTTTATTTTGAGATACAGTGAAGCAGCATATCCTTGGTGTCTCAAGAGTGATCTGAATACACAATCATACTGTGCCCGAGACTCATTTCAGAGAAACTTTATGTACACAAAGAGGTAAATAAATCTAGTCCCCGTGCCCTGCAGTTGTTACTGCTGCGGATTGGTATTCCTGCATGTTGTGGCAAGTCAGCTTCTCATTGTAGCCACAAGCAGCAGTCAATGGCATCTCTAAGACAGGCCTTCAGATGAACAGGGAACAATGACACAAGGGTTGCAAATGCTCTCTTTTGTCTCACCACCCTAGGCTTCCTGTATATATTCGAGGGAAACAGTCACCATTAAGGCACAATATGCCTGACCAGCCTACAGGCATTTGTTTGGGAGGAGACAGATCAGGATATATATCTCATGAAGTATTTCAAATCTTTCTCCATTGATCCTAAGACTAAGAAGACTACGTCAGAAATATTTAGGCACATGACTGGCAGATTGCCTTAAGCAAACCCAGCAGGCAAAACATATGCAAATCAGAGGTATGTAAAGCCTCTGACATAATAAACAAAGCATGGTAATTAGATGAAAGGGGCAACTGTCTCATTTATATTTAGGGACAACATGAAGAGTTTTTTCATTGCTCTCAGTTACATATTAGGAATAATTTTGCAGAAGTGCATTATGGAGTTATGGTTAGATTCAAAAGATTATTTTTTCTTCTTCTTGGAGAATAGCCTAATAGGCATACATTACGTGAAGTCTGTCAAGCTCCGAATGGTGCTAGCACAGAATATTGTTCTTCAGAACACACTGACCATTGTAATGCATACAAATGTCTATGAGCTGGGCTGATGCAAGTGTGAAATCAGTGTAGCTCAAAAGATGAATTCACGTCTGGAAAAGCTATGACCTGAATTTGAAGCCGATCTGTCACAACAGCTGACCCACTAATGGATGTTGTTACCTACCAAACAGTAACGCTCGCCTGGAAGTGGGCAGCAACTTGGACGGCTCTGGGACACAAGGATCACCACAGCTAACTCTCTTAATGGGAATCCACAAAGAAGGGACTGGAGGAGGAAGGTCATGAGGAACAGGAATGACCTGGGCTTAGAAAACAACCTCTGTGTGTCTGTTTGTAACCTTCCATCAGTGAAGGCTGTTATTTCAGAAATATCCTGGCTGGCTAACTATTGAGCTTCAAGAGCGCTTCAATATTCACCCATGGTTTTCAACATCAAGTCCTAAAGTGCTTCAATAAAGACAGCTGCCAGTTAAAAGCTTGACCAAGAAGTGTCTTTTTTCTCTTATAATGTTGCTGTTCCTTCTTACAGAAGTCTAAGTCTTCATTGATCTGACCATATGAGCAGCAGTGGATGAGGCATGCTGTTCATGGTGCTGCACTTCTGTGTTTTTCCCTCCTCTTGGCAGCAGAGGACAACATGCCAGTCTACCTCCTTTGGGAATAAAAAACCCCCTTCTTTCAAATTACAAGGCCAGGAGAACCCTTTCAGGATTTATTTTCATAGCCTAAAGAATTGTATCCAAAACATTAAATGTATAATAATATAGTAAGTACTACACACCTACTGTACGGCTGATGCAGCCATTAGTGCAGTAGGGAGCTTAACACCGTGACTGGTCAGGCAAGGCTCTTCCCAGATGTCAGTAGCTTTGATTTGAGAAAATTATAAAACATAACAGAGGACTGAAAACGAACTATGCAGAGCTGCATTAACTGCATTCACAGCATTAACTCCTTTACTTCTGGCTTATTTTCTTCAGTCACTCTCTGATGGCCATTCTAAAGGACTGTTGCTTACTCCCTTCTCAGGCTGCAACTAGTTTTTTTTAGGCTTGCTATAAAAGAATAATTTTGTGTTAATATTAATTTGACCTTCTTAAGTTCGACCACTCAAGAAATGAAGGTGTGCCACAATTCCTGTGCATATTCTAATACATCTACTGACTAGAGAAGCATCAGGTTTCAAAGAAATCTCACTAGGATAGGAAGAAATAAAACAGCTTTATAATGAGGAAGTGTAATTCAACAAGTGACCTTTCCCAGTGCTCCGTTAACAGCTGTCATCCATTTTTTAAAAAGGCAAGATATCAGTACAGCAGTTCCTCAGAAACAGAACCAGACTCAGGAAAAAAATGCTACAGTGATACCTTCCCTGAGGAAGGTTCAGTTTATCTTGCTTCAGTTTGAAAATTTTACACTTAAAATAGTACTAAATGACTCCATTAGAAATACAATCACAGGTCTTTTTACACAGACACATTTTACATGTGAGACAACAAACATTCTGCATTTAAGTTATGGCAATGAAAAAGAAGCGAGACTATGATTGCTTTGACTAGGCAGCAGTGCTCAACAAATTTAAAGGAGGATCAAAAACAAGTGCCACAAATTAACATCATTTTCATTGCAGTACTTCGATCACTGATACTTGGAGTGTATGTGCAGCAGAAGAAATACACAATGTACGTGAATGTTGAAAAAACACAAGTTTCAGAACAGTCATAACCAGGCATTCACCCTCCAACTACCAAAAGCTTACCATTTCACTATAAAACTCATAAAAAATCTCACCATTTATGAAACATCCTACTGTGATAGTGACTGACTGATAATAATTTTCAAAACCAGAATCACCTAACAAAAAGGTAGGGCAGGAAACGAGTCTGTTCAGATAATTTTTGTTACATTCTACCTACATCTGTTTTGATAAACCAAACTGTGTGTGGCAATTCTGTCAGGCACTAGAATAATTCAGTTCTGCAGTTAAACCTTTAAAATAGCTCTTAGCACATTTTTGGCACATGCCAACTAGCACTTGCCAAAACAATCCAAAGTAGTTTCAAAGTTGGCACAGAGCAGAACTCCTTCCCTGCCTGCACACAGCCATTCTGCATGGACCTTAAGGCAGTTACCTACTATGGATGCAGGGCTGTAGGGCCATGATGCCAAAGAAAAATCATGCACACAATTTATTAGAAGAGACATTTATAGAATGTCTATTTTAGAATAGGTGTTGTCTCTCACTGAAAGTATCACAGATCTACTAAATTTTTTCTCTGTATGTTATTTAAAAGCAGGTGATTCTCTGCTGGATACGGGGATACACTTGGCACATCTTGCTTATATAATAACATTAAAACAGTTTTTCATATCCAATTTTGAGTAAAATGAAAAGTAACCAGGCACCCAGCCTTAAAGTAGTTCTTTCAATTTCAACACAATCAACAGGCACATTTATAGTAGCATTCAGAAAAAGAAAAACCCAAACAATCTACCCACAGTGCAAACAAATGCAAAGTCTTTATGTGAACTTACAAAAGCTATAAATGAAAGGCTGGGTGCAAGAGTTGAAATTTCATTTATGTTAATCAGTGTCTCTTAAAGCTGCCTTAAGGCAGAGGACTGTGAAGTATCTAAAGCAATATCTATTTTTAGGAAAGGTACACAAGAGCCAGAGTGTAACCACTAAACACTCATCTCTGCTCTGTGCAAACTGTCAGGAAAACTAACAAAGGACATGCACACATGCCTGTCCTAATATAAGCTGTAAAGGACATCATATCACAAGCCTTCTGTCCTTTCAAAAAATGATCCTGCTTGTAGATGAACACTGATGTCCATAAAAGTTCACCTGGATTTCTGAGAAGAATTCAACAATGTCTCTCATCAAATGCCTTTATGGAGCATGAGAAGCCATGGGATATAAAGAGGAATTACTCTGGTAAGGAGAGAGGCTAGTTGCAAGGAACATGAAGCAGAACTTTAATCAAGTATCCCGTGATTTCTTGCAAAAAGGCAGATGAAATGTGAAGAAATTCACAGAGAAAAAAAGCCAAAAACTCCTCAGTCACATGGGCTCTAAGCTGATCTTTACTACTCAGGACATTACCTTGAAGTGATTATATATCCATGAAAACATAATCTCAGAACTCAGTAAAGTTTAAAAAAAACCCCAATCACATGTTGGGATTTATCATGAATAGAGGGCCAATGTATAGTTCAAGGATCTCCCTGAATGCTATTTGTAATTCTGTCCCCCCAACAAAAAGGAGAACAGAAATGGAAGTAAAATGCAGAAAAGCACAATGAAGACATCAAAAGTCAGAAAACCTCTATTTTAGGAACAATTAAGCAGTCATGAACTGAACGGGACAGGACAGAAGTTTATAAAGTCACACAGCTTTCTGGAGAATACTAATAGAGAGTGATTGCTCAGATTTTCTTCCAACAAGAAAATATGTAGGAAGAGCTTACGAAACTATTATGTAGCAGTAAACAAACAGAAGACTGTTCAGAAAGCACGTAGTTCAGCTGTGGATCTCTGTGCTACAGGATGTTGCCAACAGAAGAAATTTGTAAGAACAAAAGTGAGACAAATTCACGGAAGGTCCACCTAGAAGAGCTTGGGGTGGGGGTGGGGGGAAGATTCAACTGGAATCTGCAGGGACAATACACCAGGAAAGTACCTTGCAAGCCTGTCCTGCTTTCATACACTACTCAAGGTCATGTTTCTCCTGGCTGGATCTCTTCAGAGAGCAGATACTGGACTAGATGGACACATACAATGCTTGTATTATATTACCCAAGGGCATGAGCTATGGTGAGCTCATCAAATTCTCTTTTCCACTCTCTGCATTGTCTCTTCACAGAACAACAAATCAAGTCCAGGATTCTGAGCACCTGAAAACCTGAATCAAAGATATTTAAAGTACTATTTATAGTCTTTTCATTAAAATCAACTGTTCTGGTTTGGGGGCCTGACGAACAGGGAAGTATGAGAAAAAATTGTATCGGACTGCAGAATTATTTTTCATGGAAACAAAAGGCATTTGAAAACCTATGTTTCCTTTCACTTCACAAGCAATTTGATTTTCTCTGCCTTCCTCTTCCTAAATGTAAACAGACAGGTAAAATCATCAGATTCAAAACCCCAAAAGATAGTAAATTTTATGTAAATTTCTCTCACAAAGGACAGGAGGAAGAAATGAAGCATAAATCACACTAATCTACTGTGCCACAGCAATGGCTTCTCAATTAAAATTTTTGAAGCACTGCCGCTCTGCAGAGATACACGAAGTAGCTCTAGCTATGGTAAAAGAAGCATTTTATTCTGCTAAGTTCATGAACTAAGCTGTCATTAATTCCATATAGCTCCATTTCGTGTTTATAGGAAAGTCTGAAGAGATTTCATACCCGTGGAAGTTTAGAGGTATGAAACTGAACAGAAGCTGTACATCTGAACTGCTTTCTGTAATTGCCATGACACTGATGTCTATCTCTAGACAGAGAACAAAACCCTCCATCTTCCCTTTTTGAACTCTGCATTACTATTTCTTCAGTGTCAGGCTATAATGCAATACTGTCCTAATGGATACATTTTCAAATTATGTCAGATATACAATAAATCCTGGTGGTCTGTTTAGAAGAATAATGCCTTAAATATGCAACCTTTTATTCTGAAAATGAACTGTCTGCAAACCATTTAGACATTCATTATACTGCTGCCATGGTTAAGGAATGGTGTTTCCCAATTCAGTGTTCCCAGTGAAACACTCCAAACTGTGTGCTGCTTGCTCACTCCCCCATCACCCCTTCCCCTGTAGGGGGCTGGACAGGAGAACTGGAGACACAAAAGATAAAGATCGTAGATTGAAAGAAGACAATTTATGGGAAACAGCAATGAGAAAGAACAAGGAAGAGTAACAGCAACAATATCAGAGTGCACATAGGGGGTGAACAATTCACATGGGAGAGCTCGCCATGTGTAAACCCCTGACTACACCCAACCACACTGCCACATACGAGACCCCGGAAGGGACTCCTTCCCCCATCCCTGGAAAGTGAGGAGAGGTGGTAGAGAACAACCTCTGGATCTTGACCATGCCCTGGCTACTGCAGAAATTACGCCTGTCTTGGCTGGAACCAGGACAACTGCCAACAAATTAAATAAAGTATATACTCTATACTAACATGTTATAAACATTTGCCTAAAACATATGAATGGCAAAAGACTTCAGAATTATTAATTTCTATTCTGTGGATGTCAACTAATATTTATTTGCAATTATAATGATCAATTACTTGTGTTGACCTAAAGGGAAACTCCAGCAAGATTACCTACTTCTAGGTAGCATTGGTATAATGAAGTTCTAAAAGTTACCTCCTTGAACAACATGGAATTATTCTGCTTCTCAAAGGAAACACTAATTCCCAGAAAACACAAAACATGGTAATCCCAGTGTAAGAAAAAGCATTTCTATAAGTATTCTGATATGTTACTATATACTTTAACTCAAATCAGAAATAAAAAGAATGTATTAAAAATTATGAACATGCACTAATAAACTTAGAAAATATCCTATGATCAAAACAATTCAGCAATTTATTAGAGGGAAAACAGACTTAAAAAAAAAATTCCAGGTCGACTATAAGACATAAAATAATCATTAATCATGTATTAAAAATAATATACCTACTTGCCAGTGATAGTCCTCCAAAGCTGTGCACCTGCAATTGTAAGAATGTAAGATGAAACATAATGCACTAAACCAGAAAGAATTTCTCTTTTTTTATTTATAGAATATGTTTGGAATTGGGACAAAACGACCAAGGAATTTTCTGTATCAGTTAAACAGGAAAGGTGTATTATCTTACAGTAACAGTTCTTGAATTGCTTTCTGTAAACTTAATATTTAGTTAAATTCATAAATGGAAAAAATAAGGATCTTCTATGGCTACATTTCCACATGGAAGGATGTCACAAAGACGATAATCAACATAACTTTAACATCAACATATCCTTTACATCTACACACTGGCAACCACTCTACATTTCTCATGAATCTGTAGTAGTCTTGCCATCTAGTGGCTGGCTGAAAGCGTGAAGCAGCTACACAAACACATTATGCTGGGAAGAAGTTTTTCTGCTTTCTGGAGTGGCACTTCATTGATTTTAATTCATTAACACAAGATTTCTATAGTATTACTTCAAGAGCCTGATTTTCCTTGAACTCTGTCTACAATGGCATCGAAAGCAATAGTAAAATAAATGAGTTTACTATCAAAAATAATTATTCTGTAAGCTGGGAAACAGAGGTCTTCCTAGCCTCATCTCTAAAATGAATGGTTAAATAATCACACAAACATGAGAGTGGTATATCTTGGATTTGGTCACTACAAAAATATTAATTACAGCTATGAGTGAATTTACCTAAATCATTGCCTTCCAGCTCTCAAGGTATTCAATGCCTGTGGTGATTTATACAGCACTGAGCTTAAAAAGTCAAATTCTGCTTAGCTTTATAGGTTGGCCTCTGGGCTTGTAATACTCAAGCAGGAAACAGAAGGGTAACCAAGACTCCCTGAAAAGGGAATGACAGTAAATCCTACTTCAGAAAAGGTAGCAAATACCTGCTGTAACTTAGCAGGGAACAAAAGGCAGTCAGAAATGACTTAAATGACGTTAGTACATCGAAGAGGAACACCATCCTCCTCTGATACCTGTTTCCTGCTTTTGTACCATGTTCAGATGGATTTTCAAACACTTTCCATGGGATTTAACAAAAAACAAAAGGCAAAATAAGAATCTTGAAAAAGAAATCTTCATGGCAATGAAAATTAAAAACTTATGATGAGCATTTTGTCACAGAATTTTCGAGACAGTAATGAAGTACAGGACAGGGAATGAACAAAAAACCCAAAACACCAGATCAGCCAACAAACTCAAAATCCCTTTCAAAAGTGGTTGTATTCACATATGACTTTATACACACTGGACTTTATACACATAGTAAAAAGAAAATACTGCCCACTTCCTATTTCAACTGTGCTAAGATAGGTAATTTATCGATTTACAAATTTCACCGATTGATATTGGATGTCTGAAAATTTCCAAAAATTACATGAATAATGTCAGAAGAAGTATGAATGTTTAGGAAAACTTTGTATTTTAGAAATGAATGCATTTTTAGACCTAGAAGTAAAGAAACAGTAATGAATGTCCACTCATAACAATTACACTCATCTAAATGCTAGAACAAATCTCCTAATGCCCTTCCTATAAAATATAGCAAAACATCACTGAAAATACCAATAGACCATCACAGATCTACTATCACTCTATAAATTAGCTGATACTTTTACAAAAATCATAATATTGACCTAGCTTTAGTAATGAATTAGCATGCTCCAAATTGCATGGTGTTTAAGCATGGAACTCTATCAGTACACTTACCTTTCATCTTAGAGAATACCAAATCCTTCATTATCTGAAGAATTAACACTCCAAGTATTATAAGGGAAGTCAGATGATACACTCTCCAAGGGGTCAATGCAACAAACCTAGAATGTTAAGAAATAAATGTTGAATTCTTTTAAACTCATTGGAAGCATACAAAAACTGAGAGCTGCTACTAATACTGAACATAACTAGGAAGAAATAGACTCAGATTGCATTAAATGAATTCAGTTCCTCCCCATAACCTTTCCATGGGAAGCAAATATTGAGAGGTCCAAGCATGACATTTAAAGATACAAAGATTAAACACTGGGTTTGTAGTAGATTTTTGTCCATACTTTTATTTACACACAGAGAAAATAAAGAAAACAAAATATTTTAATTTTTGCATAGAAAATATGACTTTTAAATTAATTGTGGTTTCATTAAAATTAATTGTGTTGGCACAATGCACAAAAAAAAGGTTAAAAATTTTCTTGTGTTTCCTATAGAACCTATGTTTAAGCAAGATTTTTATACAAATCATTCTTTAAAACACAAAGATGAGGTAAATCTATACCACAGCATAACACTAAAACTTGTCTTCATAACAAGCTTTCATGAATTTTGTTTTTAATTACATAATTTTTTAGAACATGTCTAGTCAAGTCAAACAGACCTAAACTCAGAAAGTATGAATTATAATCTCATGCACTGCTGACTTTGCTATCCAGGTGTGTTTGGAGATTAGCTCTTCTATCTGTTTTACTGGCAAATATCCTAACTCACAAAAAAAGGGTGTGAAGTAAAAAGAATTAAAGTTCAATTAAATAAATTAAAAAGCTTAAGTATTTTAATAGCTGGTTCCAAGCACTTTAAATCAGAGATCTAAATAGAAACAGTGAACAAATTAATATCTTTTTCAAAGTAAAAGCAATTAACTTCAAAAAGATGAGGGTAGCCAAAACCAAAAAGAAGACACTGTCCAAGGCACTGGATCAAATGAGAATACCAACAGAAAGAAAATCATACAAAGCTGGGATGTTTCCAAGAAACCTCTCAGATTTGAAAACAGGGCAACTGGCTACCCAATGAGTTGCTGCTGCAGAGCTTTTCTGCAAGAGTGAGGGGGGAGTGAAAAAGAGTACCAAACATGGTACTGCAGGAAGCCAAGAGGCATCCTTTGAGCACACTGGGATTCTTTAGAAAGAAAGTTGACTTCACAGTATTTCCAACAAGCTCAGGACACACTGCTGTTGTAGCAAACTGCTCCAGTATTCCTTGAAAACCTCAAAAAGAAAGATTGCATTAAAGAAAATGTCCATGCCACTAATTTTCACATTTAACACAAACTCATAATACCCAATCACCCTGAGCAGACCAGGATATGAATTCCAATACAAACACATAAGCTCACTCTGAAGGTTTAATCCAAATATAATGGGTTTTTATAGCTGTAGAGAATTTGAATTATAAGACAATTCTATAAAATAAATGTATAAAATCAGCACCTTCATATAATTCAGCCAGCTCAAGAAAACCAACAGAGAAGTACAGAGAAAAATTATTACAAGGCAGTCTCTTTCAAAACTGCCCAATCATAACTCAGTAAATCAAAACTTGAAACAGCTTTGCATCATGTTGTCCTAATATTTTTGTTGGTAATATTATTCAGCATTAAAAATCTTTGATTGTGTTTAGGGGTTAAGTTCAACTGCACGGAAGACTTAGTTTAGCCTGCTTACTTAACTTATTGATAATATGCTGGGGGGAGAGATGTGATGCTGTGTAGAAAAATCAAATGAAGAATTTTTCATTCAACTTCTAGGCAGCACAAGTTTATAACAAATAAAGACTTTTAAATTGTTTAGGCTTAATACCGTATCTATTCTATAGGGTCTTCATGGTGTGCTTCTGCCTGAATGTTTATAGAATCAGACAGAATGCCCTGACTTAGCAATTACCATTGGCTGGTCTTCGAGGGTCTCAAACACATACAGCAATACCAAAATTTATACACGAGTGTATGCATGTGTGTATGTACACAAACATACTGTACTAGATTTTCAAGGTAAGAACTGATGCTTACTGAGACAGCTTAGTGTATCTTTCAAAAGCTGCACAGAACAGGTTTGACCTACTTTATGGTCACAACTAAACCATACTGCTAGTTTCACTGCAATCACAGCTGTCACCTGCTGTTAAAAACAATTGCACTAATACAGACCAGGATTAGCAAACAAGGATTAACAAGGTAGCATCCTCTCTGAAAGATGCTTCCAAGTCATGTCATTTCACCTTCTTGCTACTGCAGTCTCTCTGCTCTAATGTTTGAGGAAAAAAACTGTGATCTAGTTGAAGCAGCTAATGTAGCCACCAAGCAGGGACTCTTCACTTATTTGGAGAGCTTTGAATTGTTCTGACTGAACTTCCCATGCCTTAACATTATTAGCTCTTTACCTAGACTGTGATGTTTGCAATAAAGACCATCCCTTGTGAATTCACTCACAGCCATCTTATGCCAGCCCTCAGGTGCCAGAGCAACACAGATTAGAACTGTTTGTGAGCCATATGTCAGAGATCTGTGTCCTTGAAGCCCTTCGTGGTGAAAAGCTGATAAGGTTCCCTTGTACTTTTTCGGCATATATCTATCATAAGCTTATCAAAAGGCTATTTCAACATGCTGGGATCTGAAAACCACTTATTATGCTACCACTGTCAGGATTGAAAATTCTTCTAGGAATTATCAACATGACGCATAGCAACCAGACTAACAGTTTCTGTGGTACTCTTGCTTATTAATGAAAGTTACAGCATTTTTTCCCCTTCTTTTTAAAGAAAAAGAACAGACTTACTCTTAAGAATTTCTAACACAGACGTATCTGACAAAAATGAAAGGGTCCAGAATGACACCTTCATATACTGCACTCCTTCTGTTTTGTAGAAGAATGTTATGTAAGAGAAGCTTACTCAATATGCTATCTTTTTAAAGCAATAAACAAAACAGACTGAAGTTTAAATTGTTTCATTTCCCCTACACATAGTGTGGAAATAAAAACCATTACTAGAGACATAACCAAGATTTGTTCCCCCAGAATTCTGCAGTATTTTGTGATTTTTTATTTGGGGGGGGGCGGGGAGGGGGGGCATAGTTTAAGTAAGCAAAGGTTAAAACAACATATGAATGCATTCCAGTTTACTTCAGCAGGTAACAGGACAACTTGCACAACAAGGGGACAAGAAATTCTGCTGCAGGCAGTGCAGGACTGCAAAACAAACCAGTCATGAGGTGCCCAGGACTCACTGGCTGAAACAGGCACTCCCTCCATAGGAAGGGCCCTCATCCGGATACAGCCCCAGGGGTGGGATACGGCCACCTGGCTTTGAGGCTGCAAGAAATGCCTCTCCCCTGCATGATGCAACAGTGGCCTCACTGTGAAGGATGTTCTCTGGTCCAGAGCACTCAAGTCGAAGAGCTGCTGGAGGTGCTAAGTGGGTGGCAGACCACTCTGGAACAGGACTTCCAGAAGCTTAATTGTGTAAGAACCCAAGCAATGTGTTCCAACTGAAGCTGATTTGAGCAAGTCAGATTAGCTGACCTCCTGTTGTCCTTCCAACCTGTGTTCTTCTATGTAGGAAGAATGTACGTGTGATGGAGCCAAGCCTGCTACCCAATTACACTCTGGAAGACTGAGAAACCATTTTTGTGATATCAACACATAATCAAGCAATGGTTGTCCACAGAGGTTGTGGAATTTCCAACCTCGATGGCTGGGAAGACAGCAATCTGATCTGAATTAAGTACTGACCTTATTTTGAGCTGCAAGTTATACTAGAGACCTCACAAAGCCCTTACCAACCTCACTGATATTTTCATTCTGTGACTGTTTTAGTCTATCAGCAGTGGTTGGCAAATGTTTTTCAGTAAGATGCTGACCTTAGAACTTAAAGGCACAACAGTTTCTGTTTCTGGGCCTGGTTATACTACAGCTGGACTGAAATTATTCTAAACTGCACAATCAAAACTTGACAACTTCCACAACTGAAAGTAGAAATTCTTCAACTGCATTATGGTGAACCTAAAGATAGAAAAGTAGCCTAAGGTACCTTCTCCTTCTTGTCTCTTGTCTAGCTCTTTATAGCATGGGATGGTCATACGTCAATACTGTCAATATATTGTATCAAAAAGCAGCTATCTCACAGTGCAGAGCACCTGGGACAATTAACTGCACAAACCAGATTGTACAAAGTCACTCAAGTGGCACAAGCTAACTAAGAAATTTTGAAGGTTAACAATATCATAAAATATTGCAGTCAGTAAACATAATAAAAACTTACAGGGCTTGACAAAAGTTATTCTTAATTGTATCATGAGATACAGGGAAGGCACAGACCTACCAAACTGTTTTAAATGCTCAATAAATTAATTTGTTTATTTAATATCAGCTGTTATGATTTTGGGGTTTTTTACAACACATTCTAGAACTATGAATGAGTTGCACTTTGTAAACACAAAATATAAAAAAAAATATTGAATCAAAATTAACTTATTTACACTATCAGCAGCTAATGCTAGTTATTTCTGGAAAGCCTTAGCAGGTACATTTTTAATAACTATCTATCTTTACATGAATTCCAGAGATAATCACATAAATAAATGAAAGCTGTCAATAACACAGATGTGAACATGGAGATTTGCTTCACCATCAGCTTTTATGACACATTTACTGGCTGCATGAGTGATTTTTGGACTTCAGTTCTGTGTTCCACAAACTCATATTTACATCTTAAAACCAGAGCACAAACTCTTCAGAGTAATTCTGTGGAGTTCTGAAGAGCGCACGTTTGTACATACCTGTTCCCTCATAAAATGCTAAGGTGAAAATCTACTGACACCTTTCAGCCAGAGCTTTCCACAGAACTGGTCTTCTTCCAATCAGACACTGGTAAGCAAGCGTGGCCTATGATATAAACCACACAGAGAATGGCTCTCCCCTGTAGAGATTAAGTATTTCTAGTGCATTTTGAGAATATCGAACTCCAAATTTCAAAGGTACTTTGCTCTTACAGGGGACCACCCAACACTGTTTCAGACAAACGTCTACAGTGAAGGCATTTAGGTAAGGAAAAGATGTGGTAATAACTGTTTCCTGGTGGTAACTGTTTCCTGCTTGGAGTTGAATATAGACTATTCTTCCACGCTCACTGCTGGAGCAATCAACACCTGTCTGGTTGCAAAAAATTCTGATGACTGTCTCAAGCAAGAAGGGGAAGAGGGCTTGTTTTTTTCTAATTACAGCATGAAGTGCACTGTCTGAACAACATTTTTGAAATACATGGTAAAGGTAGTATCAGAAAGCTTGTGCCCTTACTGATCACTGGGTCAATCACTTTGTTTGCCCTCCTGTGAATCAAGAAGGAATAATATATATTCAACTCTATTTTATTTACAGGTAATTTAACACTTCAACTCTCCTAACTGAAAAATCATCCCAAAGTAGGTTTGTGAATCCTGCTTTTTATGTCTATTAAATTTACAACTTTTATGTGAATTTCTATTTTACATAAATGATTTTCACGCTAAGCCTCTGCAAATATCAAAATGTAGTATCTACAAATATGGAAATCCAAGCCTCGAGTATTCAAAACACTGGAAGTCCAGAACTCAATAATCCAGTATTTTTCCTATGGTTCCTTTAGTAGACCTTGGTGTTGTGGTATAACACTAGCAGGCAATTAAGGTCGCTCACTTTTCTCCTGCCCAGGTAAGATGGGATGGAGAATGGAAAGAAGTAAAATCTGGTGCTTAAGAACAGTCTAATAATTGAAATACAGTTAGTAAGAGTAACAATAATAATAAATGAATGTGATACAACAAAAAGAGTGAGGAATAAAATCCAAGGAGGACCAGTGATGCACAATACCACTGCTCATGACCCGCTGAGCAGTGCTCAGCCCGACCCGAGCAGTGATGGGCAGCTCCTGGCCAGCTCCTCCCAGCTTGTGTCTGGGCATGATACACTGTGGTATGGAAAATCCCTTTGGCCACTTTGGGTCAGCTGTCCTTGCTGTGCTCTCTCCTGGCTTCTTGTGCACCTGCTTGCTGGCAGAGCACGGACAACTGGAAAGTCCTTGACTTAGGTAAACACTGCTCAGCAACAACTAAAACATCTGTGTGTTATCAACATTGTTCTCATACTGAATCCAAAACACAGCAGGGTACCACTGTCCCAGTCAAAACCAAGACACCTGGTCTAAGCCAAAGTATTTAGATACCTGTATAAGATTCACAGTGCAAAAATCCCTTCCCCATTCCTACATAAAAAGGGTAGATTTTCACTTAAGGCAGAGTAAGTTATGCACACTTTTTTGGTAGAATCTTTTTATACGATAGAATTTGGTACAGTATTATTATACTTATATGGTATTTAACTGTGAATCTGCATGTCTGAAAAATACAAAAAAACTGTGGTACAGCAGATTCTGTGTTGAAGAGAGGGAATTACATGTACAAAAACACATCTGTATATGTGCTGTCAAAAATTTTAGAACTAACAAAGACTTAAATTCTGTCTAAAAAACCTCCTCATCCCTTCAAAAAGCATAATTTATTGAATATAATAATTTCAAAAGCATTTACTCTATATCTTATGTTAATTAAAATTTATAATATGCACACCACCACTCTGGAAGCTTGAACTTAGAAAGCTGTGTATCTGTTTAGCTGAAAACCTGTGAAATGCTGTAATAGAATGCTTCTTAAAAACATCTACATTAAAAATGTTTTAGATCACATCTCATTTAGTGGTGAAAAATGTAAGCTTCTGTAAAGACATAAATTAGAAAGAAGCACTGTCTTTCACTTCAAGTTTTTCTCTAAATAAGAGTTCCATCCGAAAAATTAGGTATCTGAGATATTTCAAACAGAGTAAAATGAGGCACTGAAAAGCCGTTCATTTGTAACCTATGTGCCAAGTAGCAAAGAGTGTTCCATTGGATAGCACCCAGAAATCTAAAAATTCTATCACTAGGTACATAAAAAGAAACAAATAATTAAAACAATCAACCCCTCAAGCAGAAAAGGCATGCTTATTATTCCCAAACTTGCATCATTTTAAAAAATTGTTTCTTTGTGAAGACAAAGAAAACTCAGCCATCAACCTTTTATTCAAAGAGCTTGTCAGGTTTCATTGAAAAGATTAGGATCATATTTGTTCAGCCAGAAAGCACAGATCAAACCAGTTTTTCTTTAGAAAACCTTCTAGAACTGACTAGGAGAAAAGATTTTTGAATAATAAATAAACCTCTTGTCCTAAGAAACACTCCCAGAAATTTTAACTACTGTTACTTTGACAGCCATTGGTAGAAGGGGTAGCTCTCTGGAAGGTCTGTGCACAGGTTTCAGGGCAAAAGCAAAGATGGCTGGACAATGCCAACTTGAGTTAACACATAGGACAGGAACTCAAATTGTGTATTTTCTCTACCCCAAGAAACCAGGTCTTAAGCTTAAAAATAAATCTAAATAAAACAAAAAATAGTGTAGTTTCTAAGAAAAAACATTAGAAAAATTGTTACAATGCTTTGCATTCAACCACCACAGATAAATGTGCTTATGAACTGGTGCATTTGGAAGTATATTGGTGGTATGGGAAAGAGGATTAAGTTAATAATGTCACATTGCAAAAGTATCTCACACTGTTTGCAAGGAAACCTCTTGAGGAATGTAGCAGTTAGAATAATGTTTCAATATTTGTGGCTTTTGGATCAGACTTACAGCAACCCATTGCATTCAGGCATATAGAAAACACTTCAGAAGGAGAAAGTTTAAATTACCTGAACTACATACCTTCTGAGTCTACCAGGACATCAAATTGTACTGTTTTCATCAGTGAAAACAGGGGATGATATTTCCATGGAAGTTAACATTATTTTGATTTAAACACATAACATCAAATAACCTTGCTTCCTTTGTTTTTGTAGACAAATGCCCAGATGACCTTAATTAACCTGGACTCTGGCAAAGTACAGAAGAAATCTTAATCCCATTTTCTCATACAGTAGCAGCAGTTTGAGCAGTAGCACCTCTACCATGCTGCCCTAAATCTCCTTTTCTTTAATGCTCTCATTAGTCCTGTAACATCTACCATGGAGCATAGCATATCCCCCTAAAACGCCCATTGTTCTCAGAATTCTACTTACTATTTGAAAGGTCTCATTATTTTGAGGCAATACACGAAGAAATTATAATTTCTCTCTGGAGACAACTGCTTTAGACACAGCATACGTAAGTTTCAGCAAGACAATAAACACAAGCCATGCTGCAATTCCTCTATTCTCCTTTGTTTTGGATTCCCATCTTCTATAAAATCCTCATCCTAGATTTGGTCCTGAATTGTTAAGTAATGTTCGCTTTTCCTCAACTACTCCACTTGATTTCTTTTCTGACTGATCCTGATTTCATCTTACTGTATGAAATATGCTGTCAGCTGTCCAGGTTTTTATGTAACACCATCTGGCTCTTAAACAATGTCAATTTTCATTCCTGTAAACTAATCTCTCAGCCAAAAGTATGCAAACTGTCACTAAAAAGCTGTTAATGGTTTTTAATTATTTTTGCTAACTAAATCAAATGAATTTAACTTTCTGTTCCACTTTTCTACCACTAAAGCCTTCAAAAGTTTTCATCATTTGTATTGGAAAAGTGAACATAAGCCTAAAACTGCCTGAGTGAAAACAAGTAGACCCTAAAATTATATCACAACTTCTGCCAACATTGAAACTTTACTTGAGGAAGAGTATTTTGAAGTATCACCTTAGAAGAAAAAAAAAACAAACCACAAACATTTTTTTAAGCTTGAAGAAATATCAGCAATATACTGTACTATAGGTGAGTGTAATAAAATAAAACTCAATACCATTAAGTTACAAAGACGTAGCAAAAGGCAACAAATTAAATAAGTTAGGACTATCAGACTTGAAGAAACAAACTAGCAACCATATAAGAAATCCATTCACAGGAATGCACAGTGAATTTCAAAACTGCTTATGCCAGACTTTTTTTCTTCTCTTTTCTGAAAATGAATATATTATCATTAAAAAAGAATAATGTCAATACGTAACCTACTCTACTATTCCTACTTAAGGGATCAGAGATATAAACTCTTATTAGAATTTGAGGCAAGAGTATTTACTTTTGTGCTATCCTGATACTTCGGATTTTGGAAAAGTAATCCCAAAACAACTAAGAATTTAGCTCTAAGATTTCCTGTAACAAAGACAGCCAAAGACTAAAGTTTCCCACATTCAAAACCATATTTTGCATCTAGGTGCTATAAGGAAAAATCTGTATGTGTTCTCCTGGCTTTGAAGATATTACAAATTTAATTAAGTGATCTGAAGACCAGCATACTACAAACTGGCCTGAGAATGACAATACCCTGCCTTACTCCAACTCACTTAATTTTCATGTATTTTTCTTTATGTTTTGATTTCAAAGATCTCTTTTATTCCAATTCTCGCTTAATTTTACATTTTGTCACCAAGAATGTCCTGTCTGAGTAGTTCTCCTAGACAACATTTCCAGTGGTACCACAGTCAGCACCAATAGTGGACAGAAACATACAGTCCACAAACATAGAAAAAAGGGGCTGCTGCAGGTCTTAAAGGTCAGTTTCTTTCTTGTAACAAAGAATAAAAATGCAAGCATACATTATACATGCACACTGCTCTCTAAACGTGCAGAAATCTTGCTTTATAGGCAAGCTCCCCATCGAGGTGTAGTAGTAGCAGCATTTACAAGTTGTGTGCAAATACATGAAAGAAATGCTTAGCTTAGTACTGTTTTCTTACACTGAAAGAATAAATTAATGAATGAAAGGTACTTTGAGATCTCTTCATGGTAAACTTTATCATTGCCAAGCAGAGATTTCAAGTAAGAAACACTTTAAGAACAAATCTTAAAGTGAACTGGATACTTTAAAACAAAACAAACACTTCAATAACAACTCCTAAAACAAACTGGATACTTAAAACCAAAACACACCAAGCCTCTAAACTCTGAATGTGTTTTTGTTGCTAACACTTAAATAGCAACTAGATTTTCTGTCTGCAAAAAACACAATCCGTACCTGATATAACACACACAGCCAATTCAGATATAAGCAATATTGTTTTCTCTCTTGTTTCTCTCATACAATGGAAATATTCACTAGGATTGAGATCAAACAAAATAAAAATAAGAGTATGGATGGTGGCAAAAGACTATTTTTAATGGTAAATTAGGCCTGCACACCTGTCTAAATCAAAGAATAATACTTGTATTTTAGACAGTTGGTTTACACAGTTACTTTGTTGAGCCAGTACAATAACATCATGTAACATTGTAAAAACCAGGCCTGCAGTAACATGGAAATTGGTGCCTCAGAAGGCATATTAAATTCCTCAAAGAAAAATGTGGATTTGGGCTGGTGAAAAGAACAGCAAATAGAGTAATGCAATAAATTTGTTCCACAAGGAGACAGGAAAAGAAAAAAGATCTATTACATCTTAGTCTTTCTGCCACCTCCCTTCCCGAGAAATCCTATGGAAATCAGGAAATTGGGTAACTGGTGAATAGATGCAACTGGTGTATATAGGGTTGACCTTGCAGACGTTAATGCACATAGGTTTGAAACATTTATCTGCAGATAGAAAACACATATTTCAAATAAACATCTGCAAACTATGAAAGAAATTAAACAGCATAGAATTACTGAAAATAAACTTGTCCTCCTGACCTTGTAGAAATGTTTAATTACAGATTGGGAGAACAAAAAGCTGCCACTATCCCCTTTATTCTATACACACAGAGAATAATAATTAGGATAGAATGCTATATTAAAAATCTAGGACTGAATGTTAATATCTGGCTAAGATTAAACCAAAGTCTGAAAGTTACCAGTCAACAGCCTAACACTTAGAACACCTGGAGTGAACTTCTGGCACCAGCACAGCAGTGAACAGTTTCTCTGTTCTTGGGCCAATCGCTCACCTTTTTGGTACAATGGGTATAAAACAGGGAAGAAAATTCAACCTTGTTTTCCTGTGTTATTTTGACTTCAGTCTGCAAACTACATAAAGCACAAAAATCTCTATCACATGTCAGATGGTTAGGTGGAAAATAATATATACATATTTAACCTTGTTCATGATAAGATTTTCATTTGGGTTCATATGGGGCAAGAGGTTTCAAGCTGTTCATGATGAATAAATAATGGAGGTGGTTAACTGAAAAATGCTTTTCCAGTAGCCAGATTTGTGTCTACTTTTACTACTCTCTTGTTAAAGAGTCCACAATAATTTGTTTGGAATATTAAAAAAATAAAGAAGTTCAGAATGAAATTAAGTTACTAAATTTCATGTACTTACCAGAACAATATTTTAGTAGTAACGGTCAAAAATGCATTTATATACAGTTCAATGGTTAAGAGATTTTTAACACAAAAGAGACTACAATGGAATATATTAAAAAAACCCCCGAAAAACTGTGACACCAGAGAAACAGTTTACTCTCAGCAGCTCTGACTGCAACAGTTTACACATGAAGTATTTTGATGGGTGTACATACAAGAACTGAACTAACCGTGAGGAAAACAGTCCCAACAAAATTAAATTGTTGGGAGGAAGAACCGGTGTTACTTTTCCAAAATCCAGAAAACTGCAAAATTAAACCTCACCTCCCGTTCCTCCCTCTTCCACCAAAGTTCTTGCTGCTTTAATGGGAGAAGTTTCCCATCCAGCAATACAGACTTCTCAACTCTGAGAAATCCCGATTAGAGGCTGTCCGCACTGGGAGTCCCCTTATGGGGCAGGCATACTTGTAGGCACTCCACAAAGAAAGAGGAGGCACATGAAACGGCAACTAAGAAATGTTCCTTCTACCTACAGGCTCCAGCCAGCACAAAGCCCTGGCAGGAGAGACTTCACAGGCAGCAGGAGTGGACACTTGTTCCCAGTCCTGAAGCAGCAGTGACTGTCTGAGTCATCACAAACCAGGCTGACCAGCTGGATCTCAAACAAGAAAAGGAGAAGCAGCAAACACACTGTGCTGCAAACACTCGCTACACAAACACCAAAGCAGGGAAATGTGACCTTAGATTTAAATGACTGTTTAATTTTCAAAGTGTCAGATTTCATGTGTTTGCTAATGAGATCTTGCCTGATGTTCTCAAAACACAGAAGTTTACTTACAGGTCCTCATTCCTGCTTCTACACATTTCCTAGTTCATCTACACCTCTCAAAACGCCCTGGCACTAGGATAGCAAGCTTCCTTCTGCGGTACAGTACCCCCAAAGTAAGCAATCCATGCCCTGACTTTTGCTATTTCTTCTTGAAAGTAACAAGGTAGAGTGAACTCTAGAATTCTAGTGAATTCCTAGGGTGAATTTTGATAAAATAACTTCAAATATTGGTCACAGAGCAAGTTGCCAGTAAGACTACCAAAAGAGACTTCCTATAGGCATTGAATAATGCAGGCATTTTATACCTTGCTTTTGATGAAATCTGGCAAAATAATAGCCAACAGGCTCCCCAGCAGCTACTATTCCTTGAGATGTGGAAATGTAGTCTGCTAGATGTTGTCCCTGAAAATTTTATTAGAGCAGCATTGAAAAGAAACATAAAACATTATGACTCTTCCAAATGGCTGAAAGAACAGGTGACCTCTGAAGTATGCAGAAAATGAGAGCAAAATCATGTAACTTTCTCAATGAAACGTTTTACCATGGATATCTAAGAGCAAGACAGATAATAAAAGTCAACCTAAATTAGACATCACGCACACTCTGCTCCTGGGATCAAAGAGAATAAAATGTTTTTGAAAATATTTGCAGAGATTTTCTTGTGCAGCACAAAGCTTCAGGAAGTCTTCTTTCTATGACTGGGATCTCCTGTTTAAACATCCCACCGTGAGGGTTATAGAGAACCAAGAGGAATTTGCTGTTAATCCACCACAGTGCTTGTTTACCTCTTATTCACTTAAGAGGAAAGAAGGCAGTTCTGGCCACAGGAAAGGAAACACTATTCAGTCTTAAGAGCCTCTGCAATATTATTAGACAGAGCACTAATTTATAAATCGCTCTACATAATCAAGCAGGCATACAGCAACATTTTGGATCAGAAAGCAAAAAACATAGGCATTGACAAAACCTAGGAAAGCCCTGAAGAAGTTTCACATAGAAAGACAAGTATTTTCCTACAGGAATTAACAGGAGAGACAACAATGAACGTATCCCTATGTTAATCTCTGGTGTTTATTAGACAAAACTGTCTCTGACTACAAAAAGCTTAGTCCAAAAAGAGAACTGGTGCACTGCAGTAACATTCCGGCTGTCTCCACTTGACAAAGACTCCACTAAGTAGGCCACCAATTTGGAAAAGTGCATATAGCCAAACCGAACTCTTAAGTACTGGACCAGGGCATCAGCACAGCACTACCGACGGGCTCGGGGCCGGATTTCAGCAGGTTTCAAAACTCTGCACAGAAATGCGGGCCCGCGGCTCATCTCGGCTGTGACAAATGCGAATTCCCGGCGGGGTGTCCTGCAGCCGCCCTGCTCAGCTTTCATCTGAGACTCCTCATCATCATCACACATCATGCTGTGGGAAATGGGGGCAGAACGTGTGTGTGTGCGCGGGTCTGGGGCAAACACCGAGGGCGAAAGAGCCCGAGCAAGGAGATGCACTCAGTGCGGGCCACGGCCAGACCCGGAGCGGCGGCTGGCGGCAGGGAACGCCGTGGCGCAGGTGAAGCGAAGAGCAGGACCTGCCTTCGCATGGAGGACTCGGGGCGCGGGTCAGCTCCCCGCGAAGGGCGGTCGGGAGAGGAGGGCAGGGGGGCGAACGCTCCTCCCGGGGGCCGAGGGAAGCACGGGCGGGGGAGGAGACGCCCGTGCCGGGCGGGGCGGCGCGGACCGGGCGGGGGCTTTCCCATCCCGGGGGGCGGTCCCGACCCCGGCCCCGGCGCCCACCCCGGCCCGGCTGGCTCAC